>MINK01171903.1:52320-76597 GCA_001735545.1 Phormia regina
ACACAAGTTTAAGTGCTACCAAGTCAAATTATATGAATTTAGTACTACTTTTTTAAGTAATATATGGCAACATGACTTATATGAATTTAGCGTTTTGTGCAAAATTTGGCAACATCACTGCAATATAAGAAATATGTAAATGTTTGTTGAATGAATTCCAACAAACTTTTTATATAATATGTTTAAAAAAAACTGCTATTTGTTGAACAATTTATGGAATTAATAAAATATAATTATGGAATTAATAAAATATAATATTTAGATTTTTGGCACATGTCCCTATTTCTACGCTCTAACTCAAAAAGTGGTAGGAATAACGTATGTTGAACCAGTTTTTTAAAAATTTTATTCGAACTCGTCACTACTTTGGCCAAAACCAAGTATGTGGTAATGTAGCCAAGATATTCCTCTATCCGACGGTGTATTTAGATTTTTGGCATATGTTCCAAACAGGGACATATGCCAAAAAATACGTTAAATAATGTAGTAAAAGAGGTTTTTCGAGCAAATTTAATGAATAATAATACTAATTTAAATAATATAATACAAAATAATTGAAATAAGCTAATTATATTTTATTAATTCCATAAATTTTTCAACGAAAATTATATAACAGTTTTTTTAAACGTATTATATAAAAAGTTTGTTGGAATTCATTCAACAAACTTTTACATATTTCTTATATTGCTGTGATGTTGCCATATTTTGCACAAAACTTAGTACTAAATTCATATAATTTGACTTGGTAGCACTTAAATTTTTATCTGCAAAGTTGAGAATTCTCAGTCTGCACAAGAGAGTTTGTTGAAAAAGGAAAAAGAAGAAAAAGTTTGTTGAAAAAGTATGTTATCTTCATAGACATAAAGTTTGTTGAATGAATTCCAATAAAATTTTTACATAAAATGTTTTAAAAAATTGTTAAATAATTTTTGTTAAAAAATGTACGAATAGAATAAAACATATATCCTTTATTTCAATCATTTTGTATTATATCATTTAAATTAGTGTTATTTCTAAAATTCAAATTACTCGAAAAAAAAACTTTTTATTATATTGTTTGACATATATCGTAAAAACAGGGACATGTTCTAAAAATCGAAATATACCATCTGATAGGGGAAGGTCTTGGCTGCATTTTCTTATACTTGGTTTTTCCCAGATCACCTATGTGTTCATACAAAATTTAAAAAAAAAAAACTGGTTCAAAAAAACGGTACTCATACCACTACCTACAGTGTAAAAACGGGGACATGTGTCAAAAATTGAAATAAACCATCTGATAGGGGAAGGTCTTGGCTGCATTTCCTTATACTTGGTTTTTCCCAGATCACCTATGTTTTCATACAAAATTTTCAAAAACTGGTACTAATGCCTTTCATTCACACTAAATTCTGTAACGGAGGTTTTATTTTGATTATTAGTTATCGATTTTATATTTTGTTACTTTTTTCACAAATAAATCTCAATTTTAAGATATTAGAAACGCCTAATTTATTTTCCTATATTTTATAGTTCATTTTAAAAAAAGTTTAAATGATTTAAAATTTGCATTTTTAATGTTTTTGTTGTGTATAATGTGATTTTTGTTTGTTTTGTTTTGGTTTTATGCTTCGTTTGGAAATGTTCAACTCACATAGCGTA
This sequence comes from Phormia regina, assembly GCA_001735545.1. NCBI lineage: Eukaryota > Metazoa > Arthropoda > Insecta > Diptera > Calliphoridae > Phormia > Phormia regina. The sequence goes on from MINK01171903.1 coordinate 53,962, forward strand.
TCATTTTGACATACGTAAATTTTATATTCATACATTATTTCTATCTCCTTTTCCCGTCATATTCTAAGTAACTGATTTTGGCAAAATTTTAAAGCCTCGATATGACGACTCATTTCTACTTTGTGGTCTCACACGAGCATTCAATTAATCAGGTTTTGTTACGCTTGTTTATTGAGATACACTCATAAGAAATATTTGACGTCAGGCAAACAAACAAAGTATACTCGTAAGAACAGCTGTTGTACAATTTTTTCATCGACATACCTCGCGGTACTGTCAAATTGGTTTTGTATTCCTATGTAAATTTTTTCGTGAGTATTTTATTCTTCCTCTCCTTTATTCTCTCATTTACTGTTCATATCATTTTGACATTGTGTGCAGTAGTTTTATACTAACAAAATGCAAAAATTTGTTGTTTTTTTGGATTTGCGAGTACTTTATAATTATGTTATGTCAAGTAGGAATATTTTTGTTTGCCAAAAATATGATTTTTATTTCTTATTTAGAAAAAAAAACTATAATATTTTTACTAAAAAATAATTATTATAATTTGTTTTCGTTAATTTTTTATTAAAACCAAAAGCAAAAATTTTAAATAATCATTCGTGATAAGTTAAATTCAATATTATCCGATTTTTTTAGTAAAAAAATTAACCATAATTGTTACGATCCTTGGTTGTTATTACTATTCGTATTCTAAACTGGAAACGTCTGTTTCCAATTACATGTCTTGAATTCATGAACAATGTTTCAAATTGAAATTAATACAGTGGAACACGGTTATAACGAACACGAAGGTACTGACATATCTAGTTCGTTATATCCGTAAAATTCCATAAAAATATCTGTTAACAAAATACACGTATTTCATTAAAATACTAATATTTGGAATTAAAACGTATTAAAACATATCAGAAATAATATTTTCATTTCACAAATGTCAAATTGAAATTAATTATATTTTTAATAATTTTCCAGTGTTTTCTTTTATAACCGATGTTTTTAAATTGGTATTTTTTGAGATATTTACTTTTTGAAGAATATCGATTTTTTAATATTTAGTGTTTAATCCTCAAATAATTTTAGCTTTACTATTATTTTTTATAAATATATGTTATGTAAAAAAAACCAACAACTGTAAATGTAACATTCATCTTTTATTTTTATTGGAAATTAATGAAAATTACTTCTAATTGTTTAATAAATAAATATTATTTCTGTTAGTTTTTAATTTTTAAAACATTTTGAAATGTGTAATTTTATTAATCTTAGTATTTGTGGAAGTTCATTAGAAACGTAGTTTTTTGTATGAAAAATTCTTCTTGGGACCATAAAAATGTGTTTGTTATAAAATGTGTTCGCTTTAAACGTGTTCGTTATAAACGTAGTTATTTGTATGGAAAATGTTAATAGACCGAAGAAAAGTGTTCATTATAGCCATAGTTCGTTGTAACCGGTGTTCGTTATAACCATGTTCGATTATATAAACATTAGTTATTTTTTGGTGTAAATTTCATAATGGAAGAGTAAAACAAAACATACACTAACATAATTGTGAATGTTTGAATGTGGCGATCGCTGATCTAAACACTTTTGCCAACTTTATTACAAAAACTATCTCTAAATTTGACTAAAAATAGCAAGAAAATAGCTCAACTTTTAGAAATGTTCAAAAGTTTAGCTATAAATTTCAACATTTTTTATTAAAGTTTAAATGCAAGTTTTCAAAAAAAAAAAACTAAATTTCCAGTAATTTTTAAGCTTTGACTATTTTTTATATTAAATAAAACCAGAAAGCACATTGATCATTTATTTCAAGAATGTCATAACTAAAAAAACTAGTCTTAAGAAAAAGTCATTGAAAGTTTTTAAACGTCATTTACCTCCATAGAAAAATTAGAGACATTTTTTCTTCTTAAATGGTTACCATAAAAGATATATACATGATATTTTTGCAGAAGATAAATCTTGATAAAAATGAAAAATATCATTTTCTGAGTTATGAAGTTCTCGTTTTCCGAAAATTATTTCCGACTTAATTTTACAGAATAAAACATTTCAAAAGTAATATAAATAACTTTCGTGTCCTTTTTTAAACTTTTTTTATTTTTTCCAAAGACAAATGGGAAATGTCTGTATTATATGAAATGTCAAATATACTTTAAATTTAAGAATAAAACATATTTTTTTAATTGTTTTTATATTTCATTTATATACAAAAACAATTTGATAGCGAGGTATGTCAATGAAAAAATTGTAAAACAGCTGTTTTTACGAATATACTTTCTAATTATACTATGGCTGCAATAATACTGAAAAATTCAGTCTACATTAGACAAATCTTTACCTTGAAAAATTGTTTGACGTTTGTCTTGATAAAAATTTATCTAATGTAGACTCGCGGTACTTAACTAATAAAATATTTAACATACACACTAACTATATTATTAATAAATTTAGATTGTTAATTTGCTGTCTACATTAGCATTTTTTCTTGTTCCCACATTAAACAAAATGTTGTGCGCGCTCTCGTTTGCATAATGAAAAAGTAGTAAAGTAACACTGTCGGCAAGCAAAAGGGAAAAAATGGTGCGTGTGTGCGTTACACTCCTAGTAGTCTTTACGTAACATCAAATATTTAACATTAACACTAACATCATGTTACTGATAAATGTAGATCGTTCAATTTGATGTTAATGTTAAGTTTTTCGATTTTTAAACACGGTTGTTAAAGCAAATGTTACGTGAAGACGACTAGTAAATTTAGCAGCTGAATTGGTGGCACGGAATTTTAACTGGTGGCAGCACAGATATAAAATATATTGAAAATATTTTTACATATGGTACTTTTTAGTTAATAAAAAAAGTATACATATAAAACGTAGCATACTTATCAGCATTTAACAAATATTAAAACTGAAATCAAATTTAAAAAATGCTTAAGTCTGAAATGCAACATCAATTCTGGATTACCAAGAAAACCGTACAAAGAAAACTTGGTTCTAAGGAAGATGAACATATTATATCTTCTGACTCAGAACTTGACGCTAAAATTGAAGTTTATAAATCAATATCTGCAACTAGTATTGAGTTGTCCAAAATAATAGATCAGTACCAGGAAAGGCTTTGTATCTTATCGCAAGAAGAAAGTCTGTTTGGTCGATTTATGAAAGAAGCTGGCAAAAGAAGTAAAACCACTGGGCAAACTATAACCAATACGGGAAAAGCTGTTTCTTATTGTGGTCAACAAAGAATGTGTGTTCGTGTTCCACTTTTAAGATTACAACACGAAGTTGATGTTTTTCGTTATAGAGCTGTTACTGACACCCACAGCACTATTACATCTATGGAAAAAGAACGAACTGAATATAGAGCAGCACTCGAATGGATGAAATCTGCAAGTACTGAGCTTGATCCAGATACAGGCCGAGGGTTGGAAAAGTTTCGTACAGCTCAATCTCATGTACGAAATGCTAAACAATTATTTGACAGTTTATCAATGGACTCTATACAAAAGGTATTAAATATTTATTATTTTTATCTTTATCAATGCTTATTTTTTAAATAAAATTTTCTAAAAATATCTTTCCTACACTTTTATAAAGGAACCGTGTTTCGATTCCATGTGTTCTCCTTACCAGGTTGAAAATGAACACTGAATTTAGAAAAATTTATTATAAAATTCCACAAAAAAAATGTATACTAAAAAAATTAAACTATCAGCTCTTCAAAACTATTTAAAAGGTAGTGAAAATTTATATCAGAATAAAGGTGGTCTCTGATTTATTACATTTTTTGATCAATGACAATACTTTAACGTTAAAAATAGTATCGTATTTTTTCCCAAAATTTTGCATAAAGATTTGTATTTTTAAAATTAAAAATAATATACAATGGCACGTAGCAGTAGACAATTTTATTTTTAAAGCTCCCTAACAAAGTATTAAAAATTACAATTTGGTATTATTAGAAAGAGGAAGATTTCTAATTTAAGTTAGAGACATAATTTATTGTTACAGATTATCTTTAAAGTTAAAATATCGAAATAAACTTCTAAATTAAATACAATAAAGAAAAAAGGAAAAGTGGAAAAGTTTTGTTTCAAAATCTTTATTATATTCATATGAATCTTAAGTATTTGATTGTCAGACGTTTCATTGTCAATGAAAAAAAATAAAAAAAAAATAAGATGATAAATTTAAGTAAATAATCGACTATGTGAATATTCAACGTGCGATTCGCATATTAAATAAAATTGGAGATTAATATTTCAAATCGCTTAATATGTGTGATGTTGTTCCCAATCACAAGAAAATACGCGATTTCAAATCGCATGCGAAGGCAGATCAATAAGTCTCCAGTTTTTGTATCATAATACATAGAGTTTTGCAATTGAGACCACACTCGTGTACACACGTGAATTATCTTCATGAAAAATAACATTTTCCTTGATCATTTGGACTCGTTTTGTTTTTAAATCCACATTTAATCAGTCTAATAAGTTGGCATAATATTCGCCATAAACATGGCATTTTATAGCATTTGTAGAGGAAAATCTTTCTATGAGTAGGGTAAAATCTGGTTTTCGTCAGTTGTAAGTATTTTAAAAAATATTTAATGGCATCATTATTCACAAATTATTTTATGCAGCTACTTATTACATCAAAAAGTTCGAAATTTCGATACAAATTTACTGTATTTGGGCATTTCATATTTTTCACCAGTAATTTTATTTATTGAATCTTCACAAAATTCAAGTGAACTAATAATAATTAATCACATCATATATCTAAATGTCAACCACCATCGGACTAAAAGCGATTATAGATTTTAACTTCGACTCAGTTCTGCGGTGTTTACATATTTGCAAATGTTGCACAATAACAATTTTTTTTTGGGATCGTTGTATTTGCCATATCAAAAATATTAACCATTAAACAAACATGCTTCAACTCCTACTTATAAAATTTTTTGGTTCAGCTCGGTATTCGGTTCTAGGTGTACATAGGACATACTATCTGAGCCAAATGAATTGTTTTGTAATTTCTTGGGAAAAAAGCGAATTCTAAAACATTGGATTTTTGGAAACGAGTTCCTTGGCATAGTTGATCATGCAGACCGTCTAGCCGTGAAAAGTATTCAAAGTCCGCCCTTTGGAATTATTATGAACAATGGCTATTATTTATAAAAATAAATAACAATTTTTCACTTTTTTCTCAAAGTTCGCTTAATAAATTTTTTTCTTTAAATATTTTAAAAGATAAGGCTTCAAATTTTGAATTGAATTATGTTTGCACTCTACATCCACCATTGGTGGAAAATTGTAAATTTTGATCATAACAATTGTAATTTTTATCGATTAATAAAAAAAAATTAACGTAAGCTTATTTATATTTGGTAACCATAATTTTTCAAGAAATAGAATTAGAAAGATTTGACACTAAACTGCTTCCCGCCCGTCCAAAAACGAATGCAGGAGAGCAGATTTCATCAAAAAAGTCAACTATTTTTATTCAATAAATTATTTTATTCTTTAACTAGTTAAAAAAAAAAAAAAAACTAATAAAATCGGCCGGAAATATATAAAAAATGGATATATGTATATGAAAAAAAAAATGTACTAAGAACATGGAATATTATAGTGCTTAAAAAATGAAACGCAAATAACTCGAAAACTGTAAGAGATAAATAGTACATGCACATGTTTTTTATAAGTACTAACAGGGCCCACAACAGTATTTAAAAATATTTTAATCGGACGAGAAGCAAAAATTTGTCAGGCGATTAAAAATTTTTTATGTCAGAGATACCTAACTTTGAGCCCCCTTAGATCTACTTCTCTGCTATGCCTATACCAAATTTCATACAAATCCAACCAGCCGATTAGAAGTTACAGATTTATTTCCAAAAAATTTTGATTCTACCCCACTGCTCACTGTTGCATTTTCACATCAGTAGCTTTACCTAAACAGTAACTAATTTAGTTTTAGATCTATGATAATGTTTCATATATGTACATATATTTAGCTTGGAATGTTAACTAAATTAATTGAGAAAACAATTTTAATTCTAAGAAATTTTTACCCCCGGTGGAGTAGGTCAAAAAATTTCTATAAAATGCCAAAAATTAATTAAAACAACAGAATTGCATAATTTTTTTTTCTGAATTTTTCAAATTGTCTTAAGAAAGGATAATGAATGTTCTTCAAAAGTCATAAAATTTGCTAAAATGTTATGACTTTTGAAAAATTTAAAGTTTTTATGATTAAAGAGGTACAATTTCATATTTTTAGGACCTATAACCGCTAGTAACTTCGTAGCAAATACGTGATTGTCATTTACTTTTGGCTGTATGTTTAAGACACCAAGGCGTTGCTATATGCAAAAATTCAGAGGTACCAAGTTATATATTTAATCACATATCCTATTTTATTGCTACATTTTTTTTGCAGTCTTAATAATTATTTGCCTAAAAAATGGAGAAATATTTTCCATTCTCTGGACGCATTGTGTTCACATTAGGAACATTTTTGTTAGTTATCAAATAATTTTATTTGCCTAAAACCTGCTGATTTGTTGTTTGCCACACAAAAATATTTTATGGTCACATTACAGCAAAGAAATATTTTATGATTTTCAGGCAAATGTTTCCCTAATATGACCGTACCTTTATTTAATTCTGTTTACAAATATGATAAGTTAAAAGTCCTTAATCAAGTAAATATGAATCCATAATTATGAATTTTTAGTATAATATAAAAAAGTTGTTTTTAAAACAATAATATAAAAAGATTTACAATTATTTTATCCGAAATACTCAAAATTCCAATACCAAATTTGTTGAGAAATTTACTTTTTTATTTCAGCTATAATTTTGGTATATATATATTTGTTTTTATTTCATTTTTGAGATCCACAAAAAAAAAAAATTAACGAAATGCTTTTTCCAAAATTTAATTCACAATAGTAAAAACTCCTTTTATTATCCAGTTCTAACATTTAGGATGGTCCAATTTTATATCCTGATTGGTATGATATCATACGATTAACATATTTTAAACGTTAATGGGGTAAAAGAATTTAGCCAAATTAAAAAAAAAAATGACAAATGGCAATGTTTAAAAACGTTAACGGTTTTACTCGTTAGAATTTATATCAAAACTTCTAAGGGTGCTAAATAAGAAGTATAATAAATTCTTACGTAGTACGAAATAATTAAAGCAAATATAAAGAAAAAGTTTACTAATAAAAAATTTTAATTAAACATTGGTGGACACCTTGCAACGGCAAAATATGTTGCTACAATTAGCTTATATTTAATAGTAAACATAAAAGTATATTTAAAATAAAGAATAAAGAAGAAATATATGAAATTTAAAATAATAAATAAAACATAATATATATAAAACAAGGCAGAATCACTAGGGGGAGTCGTCAAATTTAACTGAAACTGAAAAATAAAAAACAATAAATGAAAACTAAAAATGAAAAATGTAAAAATATTTTTTCCCATTTACTATTTCAATTACTTCCTGAAATAAAAAGCTCCATTCAGGAAAAGTTGTATGTAACTCTATTATCTTTGTCCAGTTGCAAACAATACATTTATGAATATTTGCTTGTCTTTAATAGAAAAAAATGTTAAAAAAATCTTTAATATAAAATATTTTTTATTTTGTTTTTGTTTTAATTCTTTTTTCATTTTACTCTCTAATGATTCTACTTTAGTAGTTATATCATGAAATAAACAGTCATAGTCATATATATTTACACTTTAAAATTTTTTTGAACATTTGGAAAAGAAGTCATTTGACTGTTATGTGTTGTTATAATAAAATTTTTCGAATAAGTTTTTTGTTGTTGTAAGGCCTAAAGTGTTTAAAGTGGACGGAGGTGATTTCCGAAAAAAATCTCGATATTTACTTCTGATGTAAAGAGTAATATACTCAAACCGTATATATATCGTAAAATCTTGCGATATAAACTCAATTTTAATAGCACGCACAATTCTAAAAATAGTAGCAAAAATTATGATAAAATCATTAAGAGTCAAGTAACATTTAAATAAAGGTTTAAATGGAGCATCGTCATTATAGTTTGGAAAAAGTATTGGGAATAATTAAAAGATATTACAGTCCCCAGTTAAAAGTTATCATTACATGAAAATAAAACTAATTTTATGGAAAATTAAGAAAAATCCGTCAGAAAATTTTAACATCAGTTAGAAATTTGTATGTTTGGTGAAAATCTATGATATTTACAGAAAGTGAAATTCAATATCTGCACAATCTTTTTTGTGTAATATGTCTAAAATTTCTTATATTTTGTAAATTTTATTAGAAAAAAGTTTAAACAATTGAAAAATATAAATTTGAATAACAAAATTATTAACATAAAAGAAATATAAAACTTTATAAATCATGGGTTTCAATTTTTAAAAATATTTTTTTAACAAGTATGAATTAATCTACACTTCCCCTTTTTTCAGTAAAAGTTATACTTTTACAAATATATTTATTGGATCTATGTATATAACGTTTCCAAAAATTCGATATTATCGATGTTTTCATTCTCCATATAAACTGGCTTTAGTCGATCAATGGTAACTGTATCCTCTTTGTTGTTGAAAAGTATTTTGAAATGTTTTTTTTTTTCGGTCAATTATCTTAAATGGTCCATTATATTTAATGGTGTATGAGTTGCATCATTTCTTACCCAGACATAATCAGATGTTAATAAATCCTGATTTATAAACGGTTTTTTGAAAATTGAGACTTGAAGCTTTTTGAGGTTGAAAATTGCTAACAATTTGTTTTAAATTATGTAAAAATTTGCTATCATTATAAGTTGTAGGTTGAAGAAATTCACCAGGAAGTTGTATGAATTTTCCATATAGCATTTTTATATCATCTTTGAAAGAAGCTCGAATACCAAGTAAACTTTTGACATTGGCGACCTCTGGATCGTCCTCATCATCTGCCACATCCATCTTACCAAAGAAGTCACCCACATATCCTGTGACAAATTGTGCGTCTTCGTTGGCTGATTAGTAGGCAGTTTCTCATCTGATCCACGTTCTCCGGAGTTTAAGGCGTCTCTTTGTCATAACCTTTGTAAACTCGGAGGAAGATTCCATAAAACACCTTCCAAACCATAAAACATCTTCCCCAGCGTCTTTCTAAGTGATGGCAGTGAGTCACTATTTAGTATAACTGGCATTTCTGGAACCTTCTACAGTTTTAATGTAGGTAGTTGAGGGTTACATACCTGGAGAATTTCCAGAATCTCCTTTGGGTTGGATGGAAGACTTTTACAGCAACGCTGAACCACTGTTCCGCGATATTCTTGTCAAACCTAACGATTTTTAATCACTATTTTGCTAGAAAAATATGATTTAGCCATTAGCGGGAAATCAAGCTATTTTTGCATTGCAAATTTGTTTACTTTTTATGCTCTTATTACATTTTCATTTTATTTTTAAATATTTTTTTATAACATAATTTCAATTTTATTATCGGATATTATGAACTAACCAAACATAAGCAGGCGCGAATCCAACGAAAGCTTTTGGGGGAGGAAAATAGAATGATTTTCTCAACTATTTCCTTAAAATTTATGTTTTAGTATATATTTTCCATTAAGCATTTTCATTTTGTGGAGGGAAATTTCCTTTTTTTCCCTCCACGTGGATCCGCGCCTAAACACAAGAAATAAAATACTTTGTATATATTCTTCGTTACAATATTTAATACATGTGTATTTCAGTAAGTGTAAACATTTTTGTTTTAATCTTTTGAATATACACAAATATAGAAAGTGTTTCAGAGGTGGCATTGACATTTGAAATTAATATTTTGTATAATCTTGTATGAATATTAAAATTATTAAAAGATATCCTGAAAATTAAAAACTAAAACTGTATATATTTTATACATATTTTCTCAAATATACCATTGAAAAACGTCGATGATTTGATTATAAATAAAATATAAAGTCAATGAAAAAAATAGTATGTGGAATAAAAAATCGCTATAATTAAATGTTTTATTTTGAAATTAGAAGTATATTTGACATTTCATATGATATAGACATTTCCCATTTGTCTTTGGAAAAAATAGAAAGTAAAGTACAAAGAATACTAAGAATAGAAAATAGTACTCTTTCCTACAACAACAACATTTCTCTCTCTTCACGTATAGGTGCCGTGTAAATTCAACACGCTTGTGAGAGAGTAAAAAAACACTAATGTCATTATTAAAAACATCATATTTTATTGCAAAAACCTCTTAAAACACATATTTTTTTCTTAATTTTTACAATATAAACGGTAACAAAAATTTAATAATTTTTACAAAATTAATTTTGCGTTTTTTTTTTGGCACTAAGCGCTATGCACAAATCTATTTAATTAACATTAATCAGCGATAACCAAAAAGAGAGATATTGAATTTGTTTGGAATATAAGATTAGTTTTTGTTTAGTTTAAAATATACATTTATTAAAAAATAATACAAAAAAATATGTACCATGATATATACATATAACATTGTATACAACTATGTGTATTGCACTAATATAATATCAAAAATGTGTTACCAATACATACTTAAAGTAGGTTTTTTTTTTTTTTACAACAGAGTTAGGTTTTTTTGACAAGTCTTCTCTTCTTAGTATTCTTTGATAAACTAATTTATATTATTTTTAAATTTTTTATTTTCTAAAAGTTGTTTCTTAAGTAAAAGACGGGTTTGCGTTGAACAATTATGATATATTTGTGGTAATGTTATTTCTAATGAAAGAAAGAAAAAGTAACGGTTTACATAAAATATAAGACAAACTATAAAAAACTCACCGCAGTTTTGCACCCGTCTTCACCAAAGTTCAATTTCAATTTAAAAGAAGGAATGCAAAACAGCGGCACAACAAATGACAAAAGACATTCATAATGAATTGACAACAAGAAAACCAACAAAATGTAAATAAGATACATAACCCATTAGGACTCGTTCTGGAACACTCCCGCCCCCGTGGAGCGATCAGCTTCACTAATTTCCACGTCCAGGACAGCCAACTTAGACACGGCACGTTGCAATTTCCCAGAAGAAGTCTTCACCTCAGCCTTTCTTATCACACCATCAGAGCCGACGTAAACGCAAGTGACCAAACCTCTCCGCCACTGACTTCTTGGAATATTTGGATCACATATAAACACCAAGTCACCTACTTTGATTGGCTTAGTACGTTCGCACCATTTTGTTCTTCTAGTCAGCGTAGGCAAATACTCATTGACCCACCTCTTCCAGAAACGATCTCGTAAACATCTAGCAACTCGCCACTGCCTTTTCAGCTTGAAGGGTTCTATATCGGAAGATTCAACAGACGGCGTATTAGTAATATTTCCTCTGCCAATTAAAAAGTGGTTAGGAGTTAGCGGCTCCTCCTCATAAGGACTTACAGGCAAATGCGTTAAAGGTCGGGAATTAACGATGTTTTCAGCTTCTATCAACAGTGAATGCAGGACATGTTCTTTAGGTGACACTTCCTTTAACGTATGTCGCAATACCCTTTTCACGCTTTGTACCATCCTTTCCCAAACTCCACCCTCAGATGGGTTTGCGGGACAATTAAAAATCCACTCAATGCCTTTGCTTGACATTTCATTTTGTATTTGTTCGGTATCAAAAACTTCGCTAAAACGCTTGGCTTCTTCGTTGGCACCTATAAAGTTTTTTCCGTTATCAGAACGAAGCCTTGCTGGCAGTCCTCTTCGATTTATAAAATTTCTTATAGCAATTATACACGAATCCGTCGATAAATCGTATGCTAATTCTAAATGAATTGCCCGAATCGTAAGGGACGTGAAGAGTGCTACCCACCTTTTCTCTGTTCTTCTTCCTATCGACACATTTATAGGACCAAAGTAGTCTAGACCTGTATATTTAAAAGGCTGAATGTTTGGCTCAAGTCGATCAAATGGGAGCGGTCCCATTATCGGTGCACGAGGTGTAGCATTTTTGATTCTACATTCTTGACAATTTGACACGATTTTCTTTAAAAGGTTTCTTAATTGAGGTATCCAAAATTGTTTTCGTACCTCTCAAATAGTGGTTTCATGATTTTGATGCATCATCCTACTATGATGATACTGGATGACAAGCTTTGTAAAATAATGATTTTTGGGAAGTATTATGGGTCGCCTTGAACTGTAGGGCATATAGCATCTATTCTTCCTTATACTCTTAATAATCCATGCTCATCGACGTAAGGCATTATATTAAACAAATGGCTGGTTTTCGGGATTGGTTGTCCATATTGTAAGAATTTCAATTCATCCGCAAATTCTTCTTTTTGAACTTGCCTACACAATACCTTTTCAGAATTTTCTAATTCACGAGAAGTGATACCATGGATTTCTAAATCATTATACTCCTTTCGGCTGTACCTTATATATCTTAGTACCCACACCATGACACTTTTTATACGACAAAGAGATGAAAATCTGTTAAAATCTATAAGGTTATTTTTTCTAACTAATAAAGAAGTCTTTTGGGATATTTCTTCTTCATCCATTTCATTTGAAGTCTCAATAACACTTGCTGTCCATTCCTCTTCGGGCAACTTTATGAAGGCTGGCCCATTTAACCAACGAGAAGAAGAAGAAAAATCGACTCGGTTCGCTGTTCTTGTTGCTTCATCTGCGACATTATCTTTGGATGACACCCATCTCCAATTTTCAACATTTGTAGTAGAAAGTATTTCTGCAACACGGTGAGCAACATATGGTTTGTACCTCCTGTGGCTGCTGGATATCCACTTTAGCACAGTTTTAGAATCGCTCCATAATACATATTTGTCCGGGACAAGGCTGTGCTCACTTAAAATATGCTGCTTTAAACGAGTACCAAGAACAGCAGCCTGCAATTAAGGGGCAACATTTAGTTTTCGAGATTATAAAACTGGTACCAATTTCACCATCACCAAATGAATATCTCCAATACGCAATCGCAGCAAACGCTTCTTCGCTTGCGTCTACGAAAATATGGAGTTGAAGAGAGGTGGGTTACCAAAGGGAAAATAGAAGCGGGGAATTCGAAATTCAGCAATGTTGTTCATTTGGCTTCTCCAACGTTCCCAAGCTCCATTTAAGCCTGCGGGTATAGGTTCATCCCAAAGGCAATTGCTTCTCCAAATTTCTCGTAATAACAGTTTTCCACTAACAGTAAAATGACTCAAATAGCCCAGAGGATCGAATGTTGACATTATAATGCTTAAAAGTTCTCTTTTAGTTGGACTTCGTTGGCCGGATTTAACAAGTGGATTAACACGATGAAATTTCAATTTAAACATAAAGTTATCGCTTGATGACTCCCAGAATAGTTCTAATACTCTTTCTGTTCCATCTACGGCGGGTATTTGTTTTGATATTGAACTACCGTCCAGACTCACAATGACCTTACTAGAATTTGAGATAAATCCTCTTAATTCAAATCCACCATTCTTATGAATTTCTCTTACTTGTTTAGATATATTAATGGCTTCTTCTTCTAGACTGTCGAAACTATCGACAAAATCATCCATGTAATGATGATCACATATGGCTTGGATAGAACGAGGGTGGAAATCGATATGTTCACGGGCATTAGTTTTCATGACATATAAGGCCGAGCAGGGAGAACAGGCCGCACCAAAGGTCATGACAACCATCTCATACTCATCTGGTATCTTTTTCGTATTTCCATCTCTCCATAGAAATCTTTGTGAGATTCTATCACAGGGTTGGACCAAAACTTGATGAAACATTTCGCGAATGTCCGCACTAACTGCAATTGGACCACGACGAAAATTAAAAAGCGTAGACGGCAAAGAGGCAATATCTTGGGGTCCTTTTAGCAGTTGTGAGTTTAAAGAAATATTATCTACACTAGCGGCGGCATCGAAAACTAACCTTAATTTACTTGGTTTATTAGGATTGGTCACCCCAAAATGTGGCAAATACCATTTCTTGAGACTGGACACCTTGACTTCATCAGACTTCATCAAAGTAACCTTGTAAAACGTCTTTATATGCCTTGGAATAGAGTGGATCACGTTTCATTTTCCTTTCTATACATTCTAGCCTCTTGAGTGCCATAAAATAACTGTTTGGGAACTTCACCTCATCATATTTCCATAAAAGGCCAGTCTGCAATCGACTCTTTGTGTAGATTCTTTCAAAATGCGCTTAGCCCTGACGTCTTCTTGAGACTCCACAATAGGAGCTGATCTTACACCCACGCTTTCTACGTTGAAATAATCAGAAACCATTTGGTGAATGTCATTATCTCTTTTGACATTTATAAAAAGGCATGATTCTTGTATTGGTTGCAAGCTATGGCAAGGGCCAAACACTACCCAGCCAGGCAAAAGGCCCCATTGACTTACTATTTTTGGTGATAGATGGCAATCCTAAATATGCATGATCCAACCCTATTAATAGTTTTGGTTGCACGTTGGTGTAGGGTTTAACCGGGAGATGAGACGAACCTTTAAAACCCTTTTCAATATCTTCCTGTGTTAGGCTTTGTATGGGCAAATTTAAATTAGAGACAGCATACACATTTTTAAGTAAGTGGCAACTCTTTTTATTGACACCACTTACCTTGACATTAAACGACATAGATGGCTCTCGGGCCGATCGTCCACCAAACCATTGGATATTTAAAGGGGTACTTTTCCACGAACGCCAATTTTATCCGCAACATCTCTATCCAGCATTGTAATTGACGAGCCATCATCAAAAAGGGCATATATTTCCACACGGGTATTTTCTCCATACAATGTGACAGGCAAAACTCTAAATAGTAATTTGTTATTACTTTCAGCTGAACAGCTGAGTACATTTGGTTGATTGGCTGGAGCTGGTAATGAGGAAGTTGGATCACAAGGTATGTACTCATGGAGCAACTTGTTGTGTTTACGTTGGCATCCGTTCTTTGAACATGTCTTCTTACCGCGGCAGTCCCGGGTGGTATGTCCAATATTTAAGCAAGAAAAACAAGCGCGGATCTTTTTAACTTGCTTCCACCAGTCCTGTATATTTAAATTAAAAAAACGCTCACAATCATAAATTTTATGAGGACCTTGGCACATATGGCATTGTTGTTGGTTTTCCGTGGTATTTAACAAGACTCGACGCTTTTGATCTTTTTGTTCAACATCCTGAACGCTACATATTAAATTAGCTACCTCACTTAGCCAATTACTAAAATCTATAACAGTTGGATAGGGTCGAATACTTGCGGCAACTCTAGCCCAATCCAATTTTTTGCTCATGGGTAGCTTAGATATCAACTCTTCTAATAACGTTGGATTACCAATATGCTGTATACCATCCACCGATTGTAGAAAAACGGCTAAATTTTTAACTTTAGTAGAAAAGGGCACTAGCTTTAATAAATTATTTTCTCCAATGTGCGACAATTCTCTTACTTGACGCAGCTGGCTATGAATAAGTTGCTCAGGGCGACCAAAACGGAATTTAAGTTGTTCTATGACGGCATCAACGTTGTCAGGATGAATCAACAAAGATTTAATAACTTCTCTAACATTCCCCTTTAGGCATTTGTGAAGTCTCTGGTTGTTTTCTAAATTTGTATATCCATACGCTGTAGTTGACTGAGTAAACGCTGTATAAAACAAAGGCCAGTCCTCTGGTTCACCGCTAAATTCTGGTAAATCTTGAATTTTACGTGGTAACATGGTGCCTGAATTCGAGAAAACACTTGTTGTCGGAGCCTGATGTTGAGTTTCACAAAATGGCGACATACGATTATTTGTAGCGGGCGATGTATAAACATTATTTAATACAGGTGCTGCTTGTGTTGGTATGTTGGCTCTGCTTACAATGGTTGACGCTGTTTGCATAGCACCCATGTTTGTATTTGTGTCACAGAACATAGGCAGCCCTAACATATTGGTCGATGTATGTGCAGCTTGCGTCGACTGAGCAGCGAGGTTGCTATATGTGGTAACAGTTTGTGTAGAAGATATGTTTGCTGTATAATTTGGCGATGTATTTGTAGGTTGACTAACATATTGTAATGCGAATGTTGTTGGTGGCGGTTGGTCAATGGCGGACATTGTTGATTGCGAAGCACTATTTTTGAGGTTATGGTCACTTACCTGATCTTTTCTTTGGATAGCTGACTGCAATTCCTGGTATTGACGATTACTATCACAGAGCTTCACCTGTGTATCCGAAAGTTGGCGTTGTAATATGGCGATCTGTTTTTGCATTTCCAGCATGGTGGCAGATGATGTTTTCAGTGGCGGCTGTATCGGTGTGTTTGCTTTGGAATGGCTTACTGATGGCTTTGACACGGGCGGTGTCTGTAGAGTACCAGTGGCTTTGGCCGACGTAGTAGTTTTTGTAACATCGATTGACGCTGGCTGCTTCTGAACAGGCGGTGTTGATGGCACGTTTTACTCACTAATATTCCCGGCATCTTTTGCTTGTGTGCAGTTATTTTGTGCAAACAACAAATATACAAAAAAAAAAAACTGCGAAATAAAATGTTGTCAGGATGAATCAACAAAGATTTATCCTGACAGCATTTTTTTTCGCAGTTTTTTTTGTATATTTGTTGTTTGTACAAAATAACTGCATTTTGCTTGTTGCCGTGGTGTTCGTATATTAAATCAGTGTAATTAGGAAATTGACAAATTTCAAGATGTTACAACACACTCCACCTCGCCGGAGCCCACGTTTAAAAGCAGACGGTGTAACATCTGACTCATCGGATAGGTCACTGCCAGTGGTAATGTTATTTCTAATGAAAGAAAGAAGAAGTAACGGTTTACATAAAATATAAGACAAACTATAAAAAACTCACCGCAGTTTTGCACCCGTCTTCACCAAAGTTCAATTTCAATTTAAAAGAAGGAATGCAAAACAGCGGCACAACAAATGACAAAAGACATTCATAATGAATTGACAACAAGAAAACCAACAAAATGTAAATAAGATACATAACCCATTAGGGCTCGTTCTGGAACACTAAAATTGAGTCAAACATATATTTTAGACTATCAAGATTTATCTTCTACAAAAATATCATGAACATATCTTTTATGGTCACCTCTATAAAGGTAAATGACGTTTGAAAACTTTGAATGACTTTTTCTTAAAATATTTGTTTTAGTTATGGCGTTCTTGAAATAAATGAAATGATGAAATGATGTTTTCTAGTTTTATGTGATGTATAAAATAGCCAAAATTTAAAAATAACTGGAATTTTTTTTGTTTGGGAAAACTGGCATTTAAACATTAATAAAGGAAAATGTTATCGACTTTTGAACATTTTTAAAATTTAAGCTATTTTTTAGTCTAAATTAGGGATATTTTTTGGAAAAAAGATGCCAACAGTGCGCTGAACGTTCATCTGCACAAGCCCCACATAGCTTGAGTTGCTGTCTATGATCGCCCCTATGAGGTGGTCTTTGGCCACTTTCCATCGATTCAATTTATGATTTTGTAGGCCCGTTTGGAGGGATTTTTGTGCCTGAAGAGCTCAATATTTGAGGCCGTTGAGACCGAGGGAGGTGCTGTTCATCGTTCACAATTTTCGATACTGAGGTTGATAATTTAGCGTTTAACTGAATCAAGGCTGCTTTACCATCACCTTAAACAGGAGTTTTGACGGAATTTGATTCCATTCGGACCTGGGGAACCTTAGAAGTACCTGGTTTCGACGAACCACATTGTACCGAGCTTGATCGTTTTAGATTGTTTTGCACATATAACTTAATACAGCCTTAAACCGACGCTGCAATTGGAGAAACAGACGCTAACAGACGGGGGTGGCTAGTTCTTAGTTTAGTGCTCCTATTAGACGCTACTGGTGGTGAATAATGTCACCACCACCATCCCGGCCCTAAACATCCTTGCTCTTACGCCCTCGCATCGCGTCAGGATGACTACTCCTTCGCGAGGGGGCACAAAAAGTTAATTGCTTTGAATATTCATCAGAAAGGTTTAAAGAAACTAATCGTAATTGAAACTTCATTAAAAAAAAATGGTTCCATTAATATCATGTAAACGATAAATAAAGATGGTTGAACTTAATGTTATTATTAATTGTTTCGGAGTTTAAACGTGGTTGTTAATGAAAATGTTAAAGGAATCATGTTTAAACATTGATAAAGGTTTACTATTTTTTTTTCTTATGGAAACTTACATGCATACATTATTTTTTTTGTGAATACGGCTGAAAATCTCTTACGAGAATGGCGTTGCTAAGCGGCCTTTAATGAAGTAGATTGTCAAAATATTTTAGAAATTGTGAAGTTGAAAATAATTTATAGTTATATCATATTTCTAGTCAGAATTAAACAAATTTCTTAAGTTATGTTCACAATTGCCAAAATTTTCGTAACCACTAGTTAAAAAAAAAAAAATTATTTGCCGTTGTTTAATCTTGCAAATGATTTGTAAGAGAAAACAGTGTAAAACAAGATTCGGTAAAGTTCAGCTATTTTTAGTGAATATAGTTAGAAAATACGTGAAACTCATTCTGTTCTGTTATTGACTTTATAAAGAGAAGCTTTGATTTTCGGCTCAATTGGCGGTGATTCGTTCATGTTCGTTAAATTTAAAAAGTTTACTGAAGATAACACCGGGATATTCAATCCTGTTCCTAAAAGGAATATAAAAGTCATTAATAACCGTCATGTGCTGCGAAGCAGAAGCGAAAAAAATTGTCTTTTTGAGCTGCAACCGATTTCCGCTGTGAACAAATCTGGTTAAGTTGTGAAAAAATCTTTCGGGAAAATAACTCGTAAATAATTTCACTATAAAAGGGTCGAAATCTATCCTCATATGCTTAAATATTATTTAGTTATCCTTTCGAATAGTTTGCCACATTCGATAACAAGGATATAGGACTCGAGTTTTTAATATCATAAACAGCAGGTTTCATTATCAAATGAACAAATATTCTGAGGTCTCTGAGAGAAAATATTCTATCTGAGCCTCAACTCATGATCACGAGGTGAATTTGTGGAGTAAATTTCCGTGTAATGGCGACTGAACTCCTGGACCTTGTTTGTCACATCATTCACAATGAAAATCTTCTTCAAACCTCTTTGTCAAATATTCTTTAGCTGGAAAAGTTTTCTAATATCTTCAGGAAAAAAAATTCTGTCGTTTTGTTCAACAGTATGATCACTCAATACACTATTGACACCGCTGTTAAACTGACCAATGTATAATTCAATCTCCTAGTCATTATTTCAAAAATAAATCGACAGTTCTGCCCGTCATAAAAATCACATCTGCCGATTCCAGCTAAGTTTTTCTGTCAGGCTTATATTGCCTGATATAGAGACTTACAATTAACACATACAATAACAGAACATACTCCAGAAGAATGATCTTTATAACATTTAACGCAAGAGAATATCCTATTACAGTTACGATCAGTCCCTACTCTTAACCGAAACATAATTTTCAGCACCATTTATCCATTGTGTTGTGACTGTAGATGGCTAGCAGCAATCTCTTGTTCAATGCCGATTTTTCCAAAATTGCAAATCTGTTATTTTTAAAGATAATCGTTGGCTGAAATATAGCAGTAGACTTTCCAGTATTCGGTGCAGTAGTACAAAAGCCACCAATATTATTATCCGGTAAGACATTAATTAAATTTTTTGATTTTGAAACATTACAATTCCTGTTCAGCGGCAAAGCACTATAGTCCTTATATGCACGAACTTTATCAGATGGCTATTAAGATCAGCATTAGTAGATAATTATCTAGAGTCATCCATTTGATTAATATTCCTTCGTTTAAACAAAAATGGCGTCTCACTACACGGAAGAAAACGTAAAAACGCAGCTCTCAAGGATGCAAGGATGAAATAAAATTAAAAACTTTTGTAATATTTAATGGTCGAAAACAATTAGATTTCTGTAACACATCGACTGTCTCAATTCAGAAACATCCAGTGTTTACAATGTCTGAATATCATTACTTTGAGTGTACATTAGACAAAGATTTAGCAGAACAAACGTAAAAATTTTATCACGATAAAGTTTTGTCGAATGTGAACTGATTTGTCATCGCAAAAAATTATCTGAAACTCAAATAAAAATTTGACGTTTGCCTTGAAACAAATTTCACTCAGTGCTGTGCCTATAGAACTACATGCCTCAATATTCGATCTGGATTGAATGCAGCTCTGCGCATGTTAATGATAAACCATGATATGAACGAAAAAGTACCGCAATGTCCCCTAATGGATTTTCATTAACTTAGGACCATGTCTCTAAATTAAAAATTATAGAAAATTAAAAAAGTACCATTAGAACAAAAAGATACAATAAAATCTCCTCTTATGGATTTACATTCATTTAGGACTATATATCATTAATTTAATTTTTCTAGATTCATTATTATAAAAAAATTAAAAAGTAATGGTACGTTTTGAAGAACAAAAAAATACCATAAGGAACGCTCTTGTGAATTATTTCCCATATAGTGCCATGTATATTTAATTTCATGTTTCTAGGTTAAATATTACAGAAAATTAAAAAGATGCCATTAGAAGAACAAAAAGTACCAAACAGTCCCTCCTCTTGAATTCTTACTCATAGGACTATATATCTTTAAGTACCAAAAATTCCACTCTTGTTTGTTCTGCCACATAGGACTACATTTACTTAATTTCATGTTTCTATGTTTAATGTAATTGAAAATTCGTTATTAAGTTTGAATAAAATGTAATTTTTCCGCATTTTCCCCCTTTTTTGGTACTTTTTTCACCCATCGATGTATCAAAAATTGTATTCCAATAAATTTCTAAATTATAGTAGTATACCATATTGAAATCCTCATATGAATATTTGAATAAATATAAAAAAAATGTTTTATAAAAAAAGTACCAGAAATAGGTACGATTTTTACCCTTTAAACGTTAGAATTTCTAAAAAGTACCGAATTTGTATTTCTCATTTTTCGATAAGTAATGAATAGGACATAAATTTTATCTATATGTTTCAAAGATACATATGGTGCTAAAAAGTACCAAAATACAGTTTCTCCCTAAAACGGCTGATTTTAAAAAAAGTACCAGACACCTGTTCAATTATTTTTTAAATAATTAACGATAACTATTCAACTTTGCGAGGTATAAGGTTACCGATTTTTCTCGCTTTTACCCTTTTTTACCCCCCTTAACCATTCGAATGTTCAAAAATCCCATCTTAGTGGATCTATATGGAGGGAGACCTATCTACGTTTCAAATTTCGTCTCTTTAGCTTTAGCCGTTTGGGCTGTGGCATGATGAATCAGTCAGTCAGCCAGTAACGTTACTCATATATATATATAGATGAATTTAGAATTGTATTAATAATAGTACCATTTATATTTTCGTTGAATAAAACAAAAAATTGACGATTTTTGATGAATTTTCTCTGGTAACATTGTGTGTGAGACTGACAGTCTCAAGCAAACTAATTGTTTGTTTATTGAGATACATTCATAAAAAATCTTTAATGTCAAGTAGGAATATTAAGTTAAATTTAATATTATCCGATATTTTTTAATAAAAAATTAAATGAATAAATTAACGATAATCGTTGCGATCCCTGGTTGTTAATATTACTCGTATTCTAAGGCAGACAAATTTATTTCCATATACAAGTCTTAAATTCATGAAGAATCTTTTAAATTGAAATTACTATTACATTAGTATTAGTTTTTTTATTTTTTTTGGTGTTAATTTCATAATGGAAGAGTAAAGCAGAACATGTTAATGTATGAGTGTGGCAATTCCCATTCGGAAATAGAAGGGCTAAAGATACATTCTAAAATGCATTATTTAGGATCTACAAGGCCAAGGCCTGCCACTCGCATTGCAACACTATTTCTTTTTTACACGGCATGTCATTGGAGGCCTTCCCCTCTCCCTTCCAAAAAAAAAAAAAACGAAAGAGCAAGGACTCTTAAATAAATAAAAATGCCCTCTTATATTTTCAATGCTATTAAAAAAGAGTATTAAAATTAAGACATGCAGACTACCTTCTTTATCGACACTTAAAACAAAACTAAATGAGTTTGAGCTTTGTATGTCTCGTAGTTACAATTTTTTATGTTTGTAATGAGAAAGTTAGAAGATGAAGAAGAAGATGTCACTTCTATTTTGCATCTAATAAAATGAAACAATAATTAATACCGGAAGAGAAGTGAAGGCATTCTTTTAGGATTTTTTACGGAAGGCAAAAAGGAATGTGTTTAATGTTTGTTCGGATGCATTCAGAAAGGCCTGTTTGGAGGAAGCACTAACAAAATTTCCGACTGGGGTGTTAAAAAAGATTATGAAATATATTTAAAAAAAGACATGCGGACTTCCTTCTTTATCCAAAATTCGATTCAGCGTACATTGAAAAAATTAAATTTATAAATATAAAAGTATGAAAGCATATGTTAACGCGGAAATTTTATTATTTTGTATTTCATTTTTATTTTCAGTCTTTATGATAATCAAAACTTTTATGTCTGTCTTAATATCAGGTCATAGATTATATAGATATGAAGTGCAGTTGTCAAAAACCTAAGTCGATTGCCAAAAAACATAAGTCTAAGAATGTGTTAGTAA
>MINK01171904.1:0-53100 GCA_001735545.1 Phormia regina
AAACTATAAAAATTATTATATTTTCATAAAAAAAATTTTCTCTAATTTATAACAAATTTGAAATATTTTTCACTATGTAAACAATGTAATAGCTGAAATGTAAAATTTTTGGTAAACAATTATTTAAGTTATCAAAAATTTAGTAGAAACGTTAAATTCTACAATATTCCACATAATGTAAAATATGTCAATAATAATGTTAATGATTTAATTCTGATATAAATAATGAAATTAAGCCAATAAACTATAAAAGTATTAAGTTTTTATAAAAGAATAATTTACATCATGTAAACAATTTAATAGATGATTTTTGGTAAACAATTATTTAAGCTTTGAAAAATATTAACAATTTAGTAGAAACTCTCAATTGAAAAAACTTTTACATAATGTAAAATATGTAGATAATTATGTCTATAATTTCATTCCCAGGTAAATAATAAAATTAAGCCAATAAACTGTAAAATAATTAAATTTTAGTAAAAAATTTTCTATAAATTATAACAAATTTGAAATATTTTACATTATGTAAACAATGTAATAGTTAATATACCAATTTTTGCTAAACAATTACTTATGTTTACAACTTTTAACATTTTAGTAGAAATCTTAAATTTTACAGTTTTTTATTTAGCGTAAAATATGTAAATATTAATGTAAATAATTTCATTCTCAAGAAAATAATAAAACTAAGCCAATAAATTGTAAAATTTTAAAATTTTCATAAAAGATTTTATTTAACTTATAACAAATTTGAAATATTTTACATTATGTAAACAATGTAATTTTGCTAAACAATAACTTATGTTTACAAATTTTAACAATTTAGTAGAAATTTTAACTTTTACATACTTAGGTAAACAATAAAATTATTGCATTTTTATTACAAAATTTCTATTAATTATAACAAATTAAAATGATTTGAAATATTTTACATTATGTAAATAATGCCCGTTCAACTATTACTAACATTATTTTCATAATAAAAAAAATATTTCCAATTTTATAAATTTTGGTAAAAAATTAGCTGTAAAATTAAAGCAAAAAATTAATTTATTAATAAAAAAAATTAAAACCTTTAATATATTGTTATAATGTAATCAATACTTGTAAGTTCTACATAAAGTATATCAATTGTAAAATAAGTCGTTAAAATTTAATGTAATTCAAACTAAAATGAAAGAAAAATATATTAAAATCTTATGACTTTAAACTTGCTAAATTGTGACATGATGTTATATAGTAAATAATAAAAAATTTTATAAAATATAAAACTAATGATTTTATTCAAAATATGTAAGATGAAATATTTGTATAGAGTAAAAAATAGAAAATAATGTCCTGTCGATTGTTTAACATTAGTAAACTAAGTAATATAAAAAATGCAAATATAATTAATTTTGTTAAAAAGGGAATGTAAAATTTACGCACTTTTTGTCGCGACTTAGCATTTAACAATGCTCTTCTTAGGGTTAATAATTTCTCATATTTATTTACATTATAACACTGTGTGTTGTTTGTTAGTTAAATAAATAGTACGTACGTAGCAAAAGTTTTTTTGTTAAAAATAAATATGTACATAAATAGCAACATAACTAAAAGAAGGGTTGTTGTCTATTTAATGAATAAACAACACAATTAAGCATTTTATTAGCATATCTTTTTTTTTTTCTAAACGCAACACAAAAAGGGTAAATTGTTTATGTTAATACAATTAAAAATGTTAATAATTTTTTTTAAGTGATTACCATAAAATGACAAAAATAGTTAATAAAAAATCAAGAAAGAGATTTTGGTAAAAATTTGACAGGAAATATTTTAGAAGCAAAAATAATTAAGGAAGTGAAAATGATGGGTAAATAAAAAAATAATTGATTTACAATAGCAAACTTTTTTGTGGTCCTACGAACCGGATGTTGGTTCTCTTTATTTGCTTCAAACGCCTGAGTTTTTTATCAAAACGCAAAAATTTGTGTACTTATTTGAACTTAAATAAAATCTTTCTTAATTAAGCTATCGTTATGAAATTTTAGCGCAATATAAAAAATTTTGTCATTAAAATAGATTCCCATTTTCTTAAATTGAAATACCCAAAATTTCAGTTCGGGGAAAGCTTCCTTCAAAAATTTATTTTTTTTTAATTGAAATGGTAACCCTGTCGTTATAGGGGGCCTGCGTCAGAAAATACTGTTTGGGTGCATACTTTACATATATAGCTAAAAAATTAAAATAGTTTTAAGTCGTTGCCAGCTTTACAATTTGAGAACCTAACAAAAAAAAGACAATAAATCCCAAAATTAACAAAATTTGGATAGGGCTCGTGGGTAAACATTTGTCCCAACCTCTATTAGATTTACTTTACCTGCTTTTACATTAAGATTTCTTTTGAATATATTAAAAAAGTGATAAAGCCTAGAACAAACAACTAATATTATCATTGAATAAATATTGCCACCATTTTGGAAAAAACCCAAAAAATAAAGTTCCGACTCTAGATAATTATAACTCTTCAACGGATTCTTATTATTATATGATTCTTGCAGCAATAATATTTTGAATTTTATGCAGAATCTGATAAATAGAAAAAATATCGAAAAATATAGTCGCAAGATTCTGGCTGGGCCGAATCTTTGATACCCTTTACCATCGTTGACGTGGATGTTGTATATAGTACAATACCAACAATTTTCTCCAAATTTCTCTTTTATGGATTTTCATTCACTTAGCCTCCGTGTTAGGAATTTCACATTTCTAGGTTAAATATTATAAAAAAAAAAATCCAAAAAATACCATTAGAAGGATAAAAAAGTATCACAAAGTTCTCTTTTATGGAACTTTAATGACAGTTAGGTGTCAATTGGTACTTAACTGGAACTTTGGTGTCTATTAGGTGTCACTTGGTATGTATGTATATGTATATATATTTTTTTTACGTAGTGGTAGCAAGCTACCATCTAGTGGCCCCACGACTTCTCCAATCCATCCCGGGACTGCGTCAGCATTTCATCAGGATGGGTGGGTTATTATTTTGCATATATCATCTTCGCAGTTTCGTTCCTACGTCCTCCTATCGTGGGAGGTTCGGAACTACTGAGCACCTATCCTTCATTACTGTGTTTATATATTCCTCACAGTATTTCCAAGCTTCATTCGAACTTACCATCGTTTTGATAATATTTTCCGATGTTATATTCCCATTCAGTTTACTGTTTAGGAGTCTTCTCTCGTTTGCCCACTTTGAACATTCGAAGAGTAGATGGTTTGCAGTTTCTTCATTTGATCCACATATGTCGCAGGATGGAGAATTCTTCAGCTTAAACCTGTGTAAGTATTGGTTGAAACTTCCGTGATTTGTCAGAAATTGGGTCATGTAATATCCAACGTTGCCATGCTTTCTTTCGATCCACATTTGGATGTTTGGAATTAGGTGGTATGTCCATCTGCCTGTATGATCTTGAGTCCATCTTTCTTGCCACTTTTCTAGCGTTCTATTTCTGGTATTTTTTAACATCTCTGTTTCTTGGTTTCTTTGGTTCAATTGACTCTCATCACTTGTAGTAATGATTTTTAGCTGCTTATAAACTTCCTCTTTTTTCAAAATTTGATGATCTATCGGCGGGAGTCCAGCCAGTACTAACGCTGCTGATGTTGGTACTGTGCGGTACGCCGATATAATTCGTAGAGCAGTGATTCTCTGTGGTTTCATAAATTCTTTTACTCTGCCTTTTTGGTTCATCGCCATGGCAAAAGTGGGAGCAGCATATAACATTTGGGAATGAACGACGCTGTTTATGAGTTTCCTAATGTAGGGCTTTGCCCCCTCCCCCCCCCTCTGTTTGGCATCATTCTAGCGAGGGACGTTGCCGTCTTTATCGCCTTGTTCCGGATGAAAAAGAAAAGGTTCTTCTTGTTATTACCAATATAGCCTCTGTTTTAGCCGTGGCCAGTTGTAAGACATTTTCAACGAGCCATGGGTTACTCCTACTCAAACTGTTATTTGAGACTATTTCTATAAGTTCGGATGTGGGCTGAGCTACAACGAGTGCTATGTCATCAGCGTATCCAATAATTTTCGCGCCATTCTGAAGTGTCAAATTCAAAAGACCATCATACATTACGTTCCACAGAAACGGACCTAGTACAGATCCCTGTGGAACACCAGCTGTTATTTGGTACTCTTTAATCCCATCGTCTGTTTCATACTGTAAGACCCTTTTGTCTAAGCAGTCTGCTATTATATTGTATAATAGACTGAGATCATACATAAAAAATGTTTTTTGGGGCAAAGTATCCGTTTTTGGAAAATCTCCAGGAGTTTCTCAAATTTCTTCCAAATTTCTACAAGAATTACGAAGAGAATTCACAACCCTCATTCTTATTCTCGTCCCTTTAAGCGATTGTTTTGCAATCAAATTTTTTCTTGAAATTTTCAATTTCATTTCTTGTAATTTTACATTTAACCTGTTAAACCCTGTCATTACCTAAGTTTTATTCTCAGAAATTTTCACATCAATTATTTTTTAGACTAAAACTTACAGCACCCGTGTTTAAATTTCCAGAAAAATGTCTATTAAATCTGCGGTTATTTACAATGATTTTCACATGTTTTCCTCTAATTGCTGTTGCAGGTTTTATATAAACATTTCAACTTTCATTAAATTTTCTAAACATTTTATTGTCAATTGCAAAACAAACAAAAAAAATAATAATAATAAATAAACAACTTTTTCATGGAATCCTGCAGCTTCTTACAATTCAATTCATTTTATTATATTTTCAACTTTTACACGCTATAATTCACATTTTCTTGGGGAGGAAAAAAAAGGGAACAGAAGAAAACTCAAAAGAAAAACTACCTTTCCGTTTCTTTGGTGATTTTCATTTCCGTTTTATAAACACTAGACGGTAGAGACCTAAACAAAAATCATTGAATAAACGAAAATATATATGAAAAAAAAAACAACAACAACGACAACAAAATACTTATAGTAAAGTCTGACATTACAATTATTTTTGCAAAATTGCAGCATGAAACAACAATGAATTTTTGTTATAGCATACCACGCCTAGGGCGGTGGCAGGCAGTCAGTTAGTCCTCATACATTTTCATACTTACTCACACACATACACGTTGCACATTTTATCGATTGAAAATTGTCTCAGAATTTACAAAATACGGGTCATTGATCTGCTGCTGTTGTAGTTATTATTGTTGTTGTTGTTAACGTTGCTATTGCTGCTCCTTCACGACTACAAGCACGTAGTCGTCTACGACAACGACAACAACGATAAAACATTAAAACAGGCGACAACGATAACGAGACAACAACATTTATAAACATGGTCCTGAACAGGCGACATAATTTGAAGGGTTGTTGTAAAAAAAATAAAATACGAAAATATTAAACTGAAAATATCCTTGTTTTAAATAAAAAGTATGAGAAACTTCTCAACAAAAAATATACATTATGGTAGTTATTAAGGTTTTTGTTTATAAGAAGGACAATGAATGTGGAGAGAAAAAAAAAAAAACGAACGTAAAAAGGATTTCTGGCTAAAAGCAAAATTCGTTGTATTGTCAGATTTTTTCTGGAATATATTTTCAACTTTCTTTGGCTTAAAATAGTCTTTTGTTTCTTTGAGAGTTGAGTAAAATATATTGGGGCAGCAAAAAAGTTACAGTGGGTAAGAAAAAAATAGCAAGGGGATGAATAAAATTAAGGCTTTAATAAACGGTTTAGGTAAATTTTAGTTTATAAATTTTATTCTTATTTATTTATTTATTAACAAATTTAAAAAAAATCACTGACGACTACAAATGTGAAATCTATGTAAAGGGTATGTATAACAAATGATGACGATAAATCTACGTCTGTTCCTCCGTATGTCGGTGGAAATGGGGTTTATGAATCCGACCGATAATTGATGTATATAATATATATAGCAAACGATTGAAAATACTTTCGACATTTTTCTAATTGAAATTTAGCAAAATCGATTTTTAAATGTCAAAGATACGTCAAAAAAGAACGGCTCTTAAAGCCGATTTCTGAAGATTCTCTTTATGCTAAAACTTTGTTTTTGCTAAGAAGTTTTGGAATTTTTTTCTTTGAGTTTGTCTTTTAAAAATTTAAATACATTTTTTATTGATTTTTTTTTAATAGAACGGCAGGTTTCTTTCTTACAAAAAAATTAATCGAATCTTTAATAGCAAAATCTCAAAATTTGTATAGCTAACTGGGCGAGGTATTACAAAATATTTGTATTTTTACTGACAGCAAATCAGCCATAAAATCTTTAACAGGTGTCTATTATGACTTCAAGAAATATCGGGTGTCTCTTAATGAGATAGCAAGACATTCGAATGTTAGGTTAGTTTGGATCCGGGGTCACAGTAACTGTCCCGGTAATCATATAGCGGATGAGGCAGCCAGGAAGGGTACTAGTCTCGGCGATGAGATGATTGACCATCTTGTTGGCATTACTTTGACGTAGTGTAAGCTGTTAATGCGGCAGGAGATTTTCGTTTTTTTTTGCACAAAGCATGTGGGAACGTGAATCCACATGTCGTGTAGCTAGAACTATTTGGCCCTGGTATGATGAGTCAAGGATGAATTCTATATTTGCACTATCTAGGACTCAGTTGAGATTAGTTATTTCTATTAGTTATGGGACACTGTATCTTGGGCACCCATGCCAGGAGACTGGGTCTTCCATTCAATGACTATTGCAGGAGTTGTAATGATGAGACGGAAGAGGAAACGGTATTCCACCTTCTCTTTGAATGTCCAGCTTTATCTGAGTTTAAATCAAAACGGTTAGCATCTAACGTCCTTCATTGGGGTGACTTATCGGTTATTAATCCCAGGTCGCCGAACTCCTTCCTTTCAGGGACGGAATGGTTTGAAACGACACCAACACTGCAGGTTTAACACCAATTTCCTGTCATAGGTTAAGACAATGGGACCAGACATTGATGGACCCACCAGAGATGTCTCGGAGAGACACTGCCAAGGGAACCTAACCTTTAACAGAAAAAAAATTCACGAATATTTTTAACAGAACTAATCTTTTTAACAAAAAAATAAAAAATTAAATAATTATTATTTTTCTTTTAAAAAATTCTTAAAAAAAAAGTATTTTATTCTGTTCTAATATCGTATCCAACAACATTTTCGAAATTAGTGTTTTAATAGAAATCTATAATTTAGAATTATTTACATCATTTGCCAAAATTTCATCGGCGTATCAAGTGTCAATTCATATATATAGCGAAAGCAATTTTTTCGTGACATTTTTCATACAAATAACAATGTGTAAACAACATAAAAATGCATCTTCTGTAAACTTTTGTTTTTGCACTTACGACATTTTTGCGGTTAGGGCTCGATATGTTTTAGTCTATTCTATTCAATTCTCTTCAATTATAATCCATACTATTTTGTCACGTTATACTCTATACCATTCTGTTTTATTCCATTTTATTCCATTCTGTTCTGTTTTATTCCATTATATTCTGTTCTATTCTATTATATTATACTACTATATTTATAACTAAAAATGTAACTTTCACCAAAAAATAACGTTTGTAAATATGTATTTTATATAAACACTTCAAGATATTGAAAAATTTGTTCTGGCTGATATCTCAATTTCTAATGGACTTATTTAATTCATAAGGAAAATAAATTTGAAAAATGCTTTCGACTTCACTGCGAATAAAAAAACTCGAAGCTTTTATAGGAGCTCTAAAAATTTGAAAACCCATGAAAAATTATAAATAATATCTCCTAAATTTGAACTATTTTTTATTAATGTATCTTAGCTTTCTTGTAATGTATTATATATCTAATTTATTGGTTGGCTTCATAAAAGTCGTAAAAAACAACATATGGATGAAGCGACGGATAGACATCAATATTTATAGAAACTTATATTGGGATTCTGATTTTACAAACAGAATGACAAACTTATAAATATATTTATATACCATCGATATATATTTCGAAATAAACAAGTTTTAGACAAAAAGTCTAGTTCCAAAAAAAAAAAAATTACCATAATATGTTCAACTATATGAAAACCGAATCCTGAAACCTATAACTTGTTTTTACTACTATTTCTTGTACATAATGAAAATCATGTTTCTATTTTTTTTCTTCTTTTGTTGTTCATGAATTTTTGTTATTTGTTAAATGTCGCATTCATTATGTTGTCGTTTTTGTTGTTGCTGTTGTTATTTGTTGTGTGACACTGACTTTCATCGTTTTCCAACACTTTGGGGTAGTGGAGCAATTGCTTTTCTTGCACACAAACACACATATAAAGATTAAAATACTCTAACACAAATGCATTATTATGTAGCATGTCTACATACATTTAAAACATCAACAACAACAACAATAACTTTACTTAAAATACATACAACATAAATGAAAGCTATATGTTAAACTGTACCAGGAAAAAAAAACATATACACAAATGTTCTTTCTCTCTATAGATGTATGAGTATGAGTAATAATAATGCCAACATTGTTTTCTATGTTGTAATACAACACGTATGCCAGCAGCCAACATACATTTAAAATACATAAGAATTATATACATACAACATATAGCAAAAGATACAACAAACAAACAAACACACAATTGTATTGCAAAATTTACTCAACCATATGAAAATATGTTAGACTGTCTAAACGACCCACTGTTTGACTGACTGTTAAACTTACATTTTCCATAATAATGCAGCAGAAAACTTCACTTTATACACAGTGGCTGTGTGTGTTTTACTTATGCTTAACTCATTTACACATACATGGACAAATACATAGATCATGAAAAAAATTAAATAAAAATAAATATTCCCCAACCAGGCCAGCAGTGTTATAGAGTAAAAGCTAAAAATTGGAAAAAAAAATAACAACAACAAAAGCAATAATTTCTGGGAGCACTATATAAGTACACTACAGAGAGTGAGTACTTATATACGAATGTAGTTGTACATACTCTTACATATTTGCTCTAGACATTGGTAGAAAGGGAAATCATTAAAATCATCAGCATTAACATCATTATTATCAGTGACAATATCATTATGATGATAATGAAAATGATGTTGATGATTTTTGCCAGCACATTAGATGATATAATATTATTCTAGAGTTAGAATTTTCTGGATAAAAGTTAAAATTGCTTAAGAAGAAATGAGAAGAGGAAGGAAAACGAGAGAATAAAGTGAAAAGAGTAAAGTGAAAATATTGAATTAAAATAGGAATTGTAGTAAGTTGTGGAAATAATTAAACCGCTAGAGTTGGAGTAGAGAAAAATTGTAGAATAAAAAGCAAAAGTTGGAGGAATTTAGATAATTACTAATGGGGGTTATTAGTAGAATGGAAATTTAAAATTCTTTCACAAGATAATTTGACTATTTATTAGATAATTATTTAAAAAAGTATCATTTGGATTTTTCTATGATTAAATATTGATTTAAATATAATTTTAGCAAGTATTTTTACAAAAGATACAGAAATATCTATAAGATACTCTCTTAATATTCGTAAAATATATTATTTTTTTATATTTTTTAGAGATCTAAAATTTTATATTTTTAAAAATTCTTGCAAAAGATATAATTGTATCTATCAGATACTTTATCGATTTTTGTGTAGATAAGCGAAATGGTTATATAGTGATTTTAATTCAATTTTAGCAAGTATTTTTGCAAAAGTTACAAAAGTATCTATAAGATACTCTTTCAATATTCGGTTAAATATATATTTTTTTTTATATTTTTTAGAGATCTAAAATTTTCTTGTAATTAAAATTTTATATTTTCAAAAATTCTTGTATCTATCAATATTCTATGACTAAAATTTACTATAAATTTTTATAAACATATTTTAAAATTGTGTATTTTCATCTATTTTTTATATCTCAGTAATAAAAATTTAATATTTTAAAATTTTTTCATAAAAGATACAAATAAATCTAATCTAAGATACATTCTTAATTATTGCGTAATTATACTAAAATTATATAAAATGTTTACTTCTACGATTATTTAGTGATTAAAATTGTTCATGTCTTCTTATAAAAGATACAATTGTATCTAACAATTACTTTTAAAATTTCGCTAAACTATACCAAAGTAGAAAATTGTTTATATGTCTATTATTATGCAATAATGTTTAAAAATTCCAACAATTTTAGTAAAAGATAATCAATTTATATTAAATTATATTAAAATGTTATGTTTTTAATTATTTTATTAATATTTATTGATTAAAGTTTATTATTTAAACGAATTTTAATAAAAGATACAAATATATCTATAAGATATTTCATAAATTTTTATTAAAATATAATAAAATAGCTAAAAATTATCACTTCTATAATTATTTACTGGTGGCAATTTAATATTTCCAATAATTATTGCAAAAGACATAATTGTATCTATGAAATACTTTTTAGATTTTTCCGAAAATATTTTAAAACTGTATATTTTTTATTTTTCTATTATTTTTCCATAAATATTTAATATTTTAAAAAATTAAAAAAAAAAAAAAATTATCAGATACTTAATAGTTTTGCTTCAATATACACAAATTAGATACTTTTTATTAGTATCCTAATTTTATGTCATTAAAATTCAATATTTCTAAAATTTTCATTATAAGATACAAATGCATCTGGAAGATACATTTAAAATGTTCGCTAAAATACACTTATTAAACTAAAATACAGAAAGTTATCACGTTATAAAATTTAACATATTCAACAATTATAGCAAAAGATAGAAAAGTATCTATCAGATATTATATAAATTTTATATTTTTACTATTATTTTATTATTCAGTAATTAAAATCTTATATATCCAAGAATTTTTGTAAAAGATACAAAAGTATCTTTGAGATACTTTCTTGAATTTTGCTTTAATATACAAAAAAATATTATTTTTAACTTAAAAATGATCATTTAATGTAAGCAAAAGTATAACATGGAATTCTGGAAGAATTTTTTCACAATTCAGCTAACTAGATTTGTTGTTAATAGTGAAATTTAAAAAAATGAATTAAGAACTCTCAATTCAGCTAAGATACTTTGATATTCATCTAACGAATTTTAAATAAAATTGTGTTAAAGTTGTATTTAGCAGCTGAATTTTCTATTTAGCAATCATTAATATAAATTCAGCTAACATTTATTGATATTCAGCTGAACAAATTTGATAAAATATGGCTAAAATTTATATTTTTCTATTAAATTTTTTATTCAGTTGGAATTTTTTATTATTCAGCTAACAAAATTTATTTTTATCAATGGAATTTAAAAAGATAAATTAAAAATGTTCAATTCTGCTAAGATATTTTGCTATTCAGCTAATTGAATAAGCTATTCAGCTAAAGAATTTAATGAATAAATTATGCAAAATTGTATTTACTAAATAAATTTTGTATTCAGCTGAATTTTTTCACAATTCAGCTAACTAGAATTATTGTTAATAATGAAATTTAAAAAAATAAATTAAGATCTCACAATTCAGCTAGGATAATTTGATATTCAGCTATAAAAATTTTAAGAAAAATGTGTAAAATTTGTATTTAGCAGCTTAATTTTCTGTTTAGCAATTATTAATATAAATTCAGCTATTTTTTATTGATATTCAGCTGAACAAATTTAACAAAATATCTTTAAAATTAATATTTATCAATTAACTTTTTTATTCAGCTTAATTATTCTGCTAACAAAAGTTAAGTTTATTAATGAAATTTTGTTAAATAAATTAAAAATTTTCAATTCAGCTGAGATATTTTGCTATTCAGCTGATTAAATTTGCTATTCAGCTAATTAATTTTGCCAAGAGTTAATAAATATTAAATTTATTATCTATATTTGTTATACAGTACAATGAATATTAATTCAGCTAAAATTTTTTTAAAAATTATTTAAAATTATATCTATTAAATAAATTTTATATTCAGCTAACATTTTTTGCAATTCAGCTAACAAAAAAAAATTGTTCTTAATTGAAATTTATTCTATATATTAATGATTTGCAATTCAGCTGAATAAATTTCCTATTCAGCTGTACATTTAAATATAAATTGTTGTCTCTCTTTTAATTTTTTCGTATATTCTTTAGTTTTAGTGTCAATTACTATTCCTTTTAAAAAAATTATCTTAATTATCCTTTAATCCTGTCTAGTTTTATTTCAATTGTATAATATTCCTTTTTAAAAGAACAAAAACCAAAATGAAGCCAAAAATTTCCCTTAATTTTAAAATATTTTTGATGTTTCTTTAAAAAAGTAGAGTGAGTGAGTGTGTGTTTTTCTATTTCAAATTAACAAAAATAAAATAAAGAATTCACAAAGAGTAGACAAGTGAGAGGAAGAGCAAAAGTACAAATAAGGAGAGTTTCTTGTTTAGAGTGTAAGTTAAAATAACGGTTTATGCCATTTCAAAAACATGTATTAAAGAATGTCAATGTATTAGTAAGTGTATGAGAGTTTTATGTCTGCATTTCCTTGTAGTCTTTTACACACACATACTCACATACAAATACTCTATGTTTTTGGGTTGCAATGTCGGTGTAAGTGTTTAAATGTATGTAAAGTTATGTATGATATTATTTGTTGTGTTTGGTCAGTAATCAAGTATGAGTTTCCCAGACAACACCCTTAGAGAGTTTTATACCCTTAAATACATTAAGATGTAGTAGAATCACAAGTTTCTTTTTTCGTTATTTTATTTCTTTTAAACATCAGTTTGGGAGTTTGTTTGTGTACTTTTTTTTGCTTAAAACATTTCCAGACAAATGAAGCTACTAATAGTTTAAATATGGCGCTTTTTTGTCTGTCTTTTATGAGTGGAGACAGCCAAAAAAATAAAATAAAATAATAATATTTCTTAAGTTATACCAAATTAAAGATTATTTATTGTTGCAAGGATAACAAGAAATTAATGTCTTGTTTTTTATTTTTCATATTAAGGACTCTAAAGGTAAAAGGGGTTTAATTTGATATAAATAAAAAAAAACTATTTGGGAATCCAAATAATAGGTATTAGCTATTAAGAGAGTAATAAATAAAGAAATTTATATTAGTTTTTGATTTATAATACAATTTTAAACAGCTGAATGGTAAAAAATGAGAGCTGAATATAAAAATAAGACTACAAATTATATTTGTATAAAATTTTCATTCAAAATACTTAGCTGAATAGCAAAATATCTTAGCTGAATTGTTATTTTTAGAGATGTTATAACAAATTTAAAATCTAAAAATAAATTTCGTTGGCTGAATAACCAAAAAGTTTAGCTGAATACAAAATTTATTTGTTTTACATAATTTTTTTAATTATTTTTCATAATTTTCGTTAGCTCAATTAAAAAGTAACCTAGCTGAATTATAAAAAATTAAGCTGAATATAAAATATTTCAAGAAAATTAAATTTTTACCACATTTTCTTTCAATTTTAGCAGCTGAATAAGAAAATAATTTAGCTGAATTACAAATTTTGAGGCAAATAAAACAAAATTTATATTTCTGTAAATGATTTCATTAACTTAAAAGTGAAAAAGTGTTAGCTGAATAGAAAAAAAGTTTAGCTGAATAAAAATGTATAAGTTTAATATAATTTTTAAATTATTTGTCAACAG
Source organism: Phormia regina (assembly GCA_001735545.1). Taxonomy (NCBI): domain Eukaryota; kingdom Metazoa; phylum Arthropoda; class Insecta; order Diptera; family Calliphoridae; genus Phormia; species Phormia regina. Next base: position 13,662 of record MINK01171904.1, read on the forward strand.
TTTTGTTAGCTGAATTTAAAAATAACCTAGCTGAATTATAAAAAATTAAGTAAATTAAATTTTTAGCAAGTTTTCTTGAAATTTCAGCAGCTGAATAAGAAAATAATTTTGCTGAATAGCAAATTCAAAAGTAGAATATCAAAATATTTATTTCTGCAAGTAATTTCAATAGCTGAAAAGCAAAAAAGTATAGCTGAATACAACTTTTAGTTTATAAATATCATTTTAAGTAATTTTTTCAACCATTTCTTTAGCTGAATATAACAACACCTTAAAGGAATAGGACTTTCAGAAGCTATTAAGCGAAAATTTTAATTTAATATTTTATTTTAAAAGCTGAGTAATGAGAAAGTTTAGCTGAATAAAATGTTCCTTTGCTAAATATAATATTAAGCTGCTTTTTCTCAAAATTCTTAAGCTGAATTGTCAAATAACTCAGCTAAATAGCAAAATATTATTGCTGAATAACGATTTGTTAAACCTGTTACCCAAATTTCAACTTTAGTAGAAATTTTCAATAGCTGAATAACAAAAAAGTTTAGCTGAATAAAAATTTCTTTTGCTAAATATAATATTAGAGGAGTTTTTAACAAATTTATTTAGCTGAGTTGTCAAATATCTCAGCTAAATAGCAAAATATTATTGCTGAATTACGATTTATTAAACTTTTTACCCAAATATCAACTATATTAGTTATTTTCAATAGCCGAATACTAAAATAGTTTAGCTGAATAAACATTTTCTTTACTAAATATAATTTCAATGTGGTTTTTCTCATATTTCTTTAGCTGAATTGACAAATAACTCAGCTGAATAGTAAAATATTATTGCTGAATATCTTTTTATTGAACTTAACACCTACTTTAGTATGAAAATAATGAAAAGTTTAGCTGAATAAAAATTTTCTTTGCCTAATATAATTTTAATGTGGTTTTCTGCAAATTTATTTAGCTGAATTGACAAAAAACCCAGCGGAATAGCGAGATATTATTGCTGTATGACGATTTATTAAACTTTATGCACGAATATCAACTTTAGTAGGGATTTTTAATAGCTGAATAGTAAAAAAATTTAGCTGAATACATTTATTGTTTAAATATAGTTTTACATAATTTTTAAATTAACTCCTTTAGCTCAATTAAAGAATATGTCAGCTTAGTAACGATTTCTTAAGATATTTATTGAAATTTAAATGTTAAGAAAAAGTGTTCAGCTAAGAATAGCAAAATAATATTGCTGAATTACGATTTTCAAAGCCATTCTACATTAGCGCAATTGCAATTTCTAAAGCTATTTAGCAAGATTACTATATAAAAAATAAAATTTGTTAGTTGAATATTAAAAAAAATTTGCTGAATACACAAATTTATTTAGCTGAATATAAGAAACACTCAGCGGAATTACTTTTTTCAATGCTGAATAGTAAATTTTGTTGGCTGAATAAAAAAGGTTTTATGTAAAAAATGTTTAATTACAATCAAATTCAGCCAGCTGAATTGAAAAGTATTATAGAAATTTAAAGCTGAATTTAGTTTTCACAAGATTTATTAAGATATAAATTTGTTGAATATCAAAATTATGTAGCTGAATTGCAGAAATATTATTATTTTATTGCTAAATATAATTTTAAGTAATAAATTTCTTTAGCTGAACATAATTATAATTGTAGCTGAATTTTTATTTCCTAAGTTTATAATAAAAAGTTCATAATTTTAATCATATTCAGCTAGCTGAATTATTGAAATATTGAAGATGAATATAAAAATAATCAGCTGAATTTAAATTTGTAACAAATTTAATTAGTTAAGTGACCAAATTTCTTAGCTGAATTGCTAAAATACATAGCTGAATATAATTTATTTCACATAAATTAAAATTTAAATCAACTTACGTTAGCTGAATTGTTTCTTAAATATATTGTACTAAAAATTTCCTTACTAAAACCAAATTCAGCTAGCTGAATTGAAAAATTTTGTAGCTAAATACAAAAATTATTAGCTGAATTTAATTTTTACATATCTAACAACAATTTTGAATAATTAAATAAGAAAATGGAGCTATTTTTCTAACGAAAATGCTTTAATTAAAAAAAGTATCTTAAAGATTTATTTCTATCTTTTAGTATAATATTTAACTGTAATGATTTTTTTATATGTATATTTATTTTTAATAGAAACAATGTTAAAAACACAGAATTATAAGATTTAGATTTAAAATTAAGAAAGTATCTTATAGATACATAAGTATCTTTTACTAGATTTTTTGGTAAAATTGATAATTCTAAGAATTTTTGAAAAGTTTATGAACTTACTTTTTTTAAGTGTATGCTTATTGCTAAAAATTTTTTAAATACATATATTTTTCATAATTATCTTTAAGATACTTTTGTATCTTTTTAAAGATTTCTTGAATAGTTTAATCAAAATTCAAGATATTTGTTTCATAATTATCTTTTAATTTAATTTTTTCTAATATTTAAAAAGTATCTTTTAGATACTTTTTGAATACTAACACAAAAATTNNTACTGGAGAAATAAAAAAGTTAAGTCTCATGGTATATGAACCATAAGAAGTTATCAAAAATGTCCGCAGTGACATATTTTTTTTTTTTTTTTTTTTTTTTTTTTTTTTTTTTTTTTTTTTTTTTTTTTTTTTTTTATTCATTTATTTAGTAAATTATAAATTTTTTACAAAAATATACAATATTTCCTTAAAGTAGTATATTAGTATATTAACTTAAATGTATAATTACAACATTTCAATTTTTTATGTTATTACGGTTTATATATTTACTTTTAATTTAATGCATACTTTTAAATAATACCCGCAAAGCTATTCAGCTTGTCTGCAGGAGATTGGTTAAAAAAGATAATCATTATAGTAATATATATGTAATTCATTGCAAGTTAATTAAATAATTCTTTATTAGTTTGTTTTTTGTAAAAACATTTTTTGAGTTTAGTATATTTATTGGCAATTTGTTTAAGACTGTAGGCAATGCAACAGAAAGTGTATTTCGGCCGTATTCGTTTGAAAAACGTTCGACCTTGAACCTCCCTTGGGATCTTGTTCTGGTATTGTGGACATGATCGATTGGCTGTAGAAATCTGGCGTCGTTGTCAAATTCCTTTATTATTGTGGTAAGGTAAATATTTTTGACGTTTAAAACATTTAAGTTTTTGGCAAGATTGTTGGATATTGTTATATTGTTGTTATCGTTGTTGTAATAGTGATTTTTTTTCCATAATATTTTAAGTAAACTATTTTGTGTTTTCTGAAGTGTACTATTATATTTAACGTTTCCCCATGCTGTTATCCCATGTCTAATATAGGATTCAGCTAAGGAAAAATATGCCTGACGTAGTACTTCATATGTTGCACAATTGCTTAGGTGGTATAGTATATATGATGCTTTCCGAAGCTTCTTTTGCAAATTTTCAATGTGAATCTTCCACTTAAAATTACTGTCAATATATACTCCTAAATATTTGTAGGAATTAACTTTTTCTATTGTAGTTGTGCATGTGTCATTAGAGTTTATATTAGTATATGCGTTGTTATGCAAACACTCTGTGTTGTGAAATTTTAAATCAATGTGTGAATCTGTTATGTGTGGTGGTTTTATATACATGACCTTAGTTTTATTTGCATTTATGATGAGACCGTTATCATGACACCATTTGGTTGCTATATTTAATTGTTCCTGTAATGTATCTTTGGCGATGGATAAGTTTTTATTTGATACTACTATTGCAGTATCATCTGCATAGGCGAAGGTTGTACCTTCTTTTAGACATTTCATCATTTCATTAGCATATATGATGTATAGTATTGGTCCAAGTTTTGACCCTTGTGGCACCCCACAATCGTATGAAATTTTACTACTTAGTTTATTGTTAATTTTGACGCAATAATTTCTGTTTTCTAAGTAGCTTTTGAACCAATTTAAAATCTTTCCCCTTAAACCACACTTTTCAAGAGTTTCAATTAGCTTGATATGTGATAAAGTGTCAAACGCCTTACTAAAATCGATATATATAACTAAGACATGCATATGTTTGCTTAAAGATCCATTAATAATGTTTGAGAAATTTCCTAGTAGTTTATTAATATTCTTTCCTTTTTGAAACCCAAACTGATTTTTATGAATAATTTTATATTTTTGTAAGAAGCTTGTAAGACGTCGGACGATTACTTCTTCTAGAACTTTATCTATTACGGATAAAATAGCTATTGGCCTATAGTTATTAAAATCAGATTTGTTTCCGCTCTTGTATATCGGCCTAACTATAGACGTTTTTAGTAGATTTGGAACAGTTTCTTGTTCTAAACTGATATTGATCAATTTGGTAATAATTGATGTTAAGGTACTGGCATTTATTTTAAGGTCTTTCGGTCTTATTCCATCCGCACCGGCCCCTTTTTTAACGTTCAGATTTTTAAGAATATTATAGATTTCCTCTTGGTTAGTGTATTCAACGTAAAGTGAGTTATTTATCGAGCTAATAGTGTTATTAATTGTCTTTATATTACATTTGTGTAGTATTTTTTTAACGTTAGTACTAAAGCTTGTACTAAATTTATTTACAATATCCGATACATTTTCGGTTTTAAAATTGTTCATTATAACACTGTCAACATTTGTAGATTTTTTACCGATTATTTCGTTTATTAATTCCCATGTTTTTCGTATATCGTACCTATTTTCAATGAATTTATTTTTGTAATAATTGTTTTTTTCAAAATTAATTTTTTTGTTTAATGAATTTCTAAATGTTTTATATTCTTGTTCATATATTTTGTTTTTGCGATTATTGTGCCATTTTTTAAAAAGTTTATCCCGCATATCACAGTATCTAACTATTTCTTCACTAATCCACGGATTAACTGATCTTTTTGTTAATATTTGTTTCTTTTTATTTGATGTTTTATATATTTCACAGAATTTTTTATAAAAATTATTATATAAATCATTTATATTTAGTGGCTCTTGCGTAAATGAATTCCAATCTGTACTTTTTATTTGTTTATTTATTTTATAATTGTCAAAGCACGGCACCTGATTAGTTATGGTTTCCTTTCTCTGATTGTTTTCTTTATCATAAACATAAAAATACAGCGAATAATGATCAGATATATTTGTTGTTATTATATTGGCGTGTGCTTTTGTTGTTGTATTATTTTTAAAAAAGAGATGATCGATGCAAGTGCTAGTGTTTCTTTTAATATCTTCTCTTGTACTCTCATTGACCATGCATTGTAAACCATTACACATTAACATATTGAGATATGTTGTTGTTGTTATATTTTCTCTTAATATATCAATGTTTATGTCTCCAACTAGAATTACCTCTTGTTTTTTCTTTATTTTGTTTATGATAAGATCAAGTTCGTTGATAAAAGACGAAATATTTTCATGTGGGGGGCGATAGATAGATAACAGAGAAATAGTTTTGTTGTTGTGGATATTAACATCAATTTGTAGTATTTCAGATGAATTGGTTTTAAGGGATATTTCGTTAAAAGTTAAATGTTCGGCAATATATATTGCTATCCCTCCACCTCTTTGACTCTCTCTATTGTAAAATATTGCATTAAAACCTTTAATTGTGTAAAATATGTTTTCGCTATCAGTTATATTTGTTTCAACTAATATTATAAATTTAATTTTTTCGATTATATTGTTAATTGTTGATAAAAATGTTGTGAAGTTTAGTCTCAATGAACGAATGTTCATGTATACTAGCGATACGGGATAACTTAAAGAGTTTTTATTTATTTGACCAAAATTGTTTAAAGTTTGTTTAGGATTATTAATCATTTTTTATTTTTGTAAGGAATTTATGTATAAAATATATTTATTTATAAAGAAAATAATATAACGATTTTTGTTTTACATAATATTGTTAATTAATTCAATATCTGCAGTATTGTTGATGATAAAAAGAGGAGAATTTTCATTTTTACGCGCAAATATGTTTCCATTTCGTACCCAAACAAACTTCCAGTCGGCTTCCTTAGCTTTGGTTTTTGCTAACCATAATATACGACGATTGTTAAAAGTTAATTGATCATTTATATAGATATATTTGTTTTGATCTTCACTGCTAATATTGTTTATGATTTTAGCGTCGACTCTATGTCTAACAAGTTTGCTCATGAATTCTGTTTTTTTACTTGATGAAGAGAATTCTACCATTACTTTGTCGTCTTGTTTTTTCAGACGATAAGCTTTGTTTATGTCTGTTTCGTTTATATCAACATTTAAAGAGATACCAATTGCTTTAACGACTTCAAATGGGGAGATTTGTTTGTTTGTTATGTTTTTGATTTCAATATTTTTGCAGATCATCTGCTGCTCTAACTTGTTAATACGGGTTTCCATTGAATTCAATCGGGTGTCCTTCTCTTTATCTTTTTCATTTAGCTCTTTTACTTGGGCAGTTAATGTTGTAAGAGTATTGGTGATCGCTGTAAGAGCACTTTGGATCTCATTTGTTATCTGAGTGTTGGATGAATTTATAAGCTTTTCAATCGTGTTTTTTACATCTCTTATTTCTGATTTTAGATCTGCTTCAACTGAGCATAGTTTGTTGTTTAAGGAGGTCAATGACATTGTTTCCTTAAACTTTTTATTTTGGTCGTTTTCACTATTATCCTCATCATCGTCAACTCTTGCTTGTTTTTTGTTATTGTGGTCATCAAAAACAACGGCTTGGTACAAGGTGTTTGGAGATCGGCTACGTGGTTTACAAATTTGGCACTTCCAAGACGTTTTCCTCTCACCATACATGCCGAGGTATGTGCTTTCCGATAGGGGAGAGCAAGTTGAGAAGTGGTAATTTGAACCACAATTGTAACATTTTACATAGTTTGTTGATGTAATCTCTTTTTTACATTGATTACAAATGATTTTTTGACTCATTTTGCACTCTCTTTAATATTGTTTACAAAACAAAATAAGAAAAACGATTTATTTGTTTTCTGTTTGTTCTTTTTTTCTTATATTTAAACAAGATATTTTGCTTTTAAACAACTTTTTTATTATGATTTATTTAACTTTTTTTCCACAAGAATATTGAAGAAACTTTATTTTAATACTGTTTGTTTTTTGATTATTTAATTTTTATTTTAACTCGGTAGTTTTTATAATTTTAGCAGGAGCTTTCAAAGAACACGACCGTTCGCAATGAATCACAATAGAAAAATGATTTTGAATTGATATAAAACTGATAAGAACTGAACTTTCACTGAACTAAAACTAAACTAGAACTGAACTAGAAATGATTTAGAACAAAACTAGAACTAAAACTGAACTACAAATGCACTAGAACTGAGTTAGCACTGAACTAGAACTGAACTAAAACTTAACTAGAACTAAACTAGAATTGAAGAAGAACTGAACAAGAATTAAACTAGAACTGAACTAGAACTGAATCAGAACTAAATTACTAGAGCTGGACTAGAGCTAGAACTGCAAAATAAACTGAAAGTGAACTGGAACTGAACTAAAATTTAACTAGAACTGAACTAAACTAATACTTAGTCCTTACTTTTTTTTTTTTTTTAATTGAATACATTGCCGTGTCCCGAAGACATTTCAAATGTAGTTCTTTAATTAAATTAATTTAAGTTTATTTATTTTTCCAATTTAACCAAAGTCCTTTCTCTTTTTAAATTAAATTCATCTTCAAATCCTTTCAAATTTTCTCTCTTTCAAGCATACGATTTATTTCCTTATGCTTCTAAGAATTCTAAGACAATATCTCCCTTACGTTTCCTCAAGGATTCTACCAAACTATAGTTACTTTGATATATGAATATAAGTATTTGTTAAAAAAAAAAACTGTTGCATGTTAGTTGTCGTTGTTGCTGCTATTGCATTGCTACAATATTGCTTCCTTTATTTTCTACATTGAGAGGTTTGAAGAGTGATTTATAAAGCAAGGGCAAATCGCATGTACTCAGTGCGGGTTCGAGGAAAAAATAAATAAAAAATAAACTTTAGCAAAGTGAAACATGGCGTATACGTGATGTGCATTCAACTAAATTTATGCATTTTACGAAGGGATATTGTTGCATACGATTGAATGTTACTAAGGGGAGAGGATATTGAAGTCTGGAAAAATGTTTCAAATAGTAAAGGCTTATGGAAAAAATTTAAAAAAAGGAGCTCTAAAAATATTTTTATATTTCATATTCAAATAAAATGGCATTATTTTAAATTTTTAAAAGAGAGTTAAAATATTAATGGGCTATTAAAACTTAGTACTTTAAAAGATAAAGCAACTACGCATCTGCCTTTAATCCCATAATTTGCTTTAAACGTGTTGTAAAGCAATATTTATGGTTTGTATAAAAAAAGAAACGCATGTGAATAAAATACAAAATTGAACAACTGCATTGTTGTTACCAAAAAAAAAATATGTTACTAAAATAAGACCTCAAAAAATAAAAGTAATAAAATCATCAAAAAAAAGCCCAGAAATAAAAAACCCATAAAATAAATTGAAAACATTTGTTAAACAAAATTATTAAGACAATTTAAACAAGAGCAACACGAAAATTATCCTTCAAAAAATTGCAAACAAAATTACTTAATAAAATAAAAATGCATTTAAATACAAAACACAAACAAGACAAAATTTAAGTGAAAACAAATAAGTAAATTCATTAAAATGTTCCCAAGAAAAAAACCTTAAGCAAAGAGTAATAAATTTTTATTATCGAACATAATTTCGCAAGTGAGTTTAAACAAAAAAAATCGTATTTCAATATTTATTTATTTAAAAATTTTTTAAAAATGTAAATTACATGAACAAATAATTCATTAAAGTTTGCATTGCGTTAAATGACATTGGTTGGCTGGTTGGTGGTGATTATTGAATGTTCTTAGCTACAATGAAAGTGTAAAAAATAAATAAATAAAAATGAAGATGATCATGATTTAAGAAAAAAAAGAATAAAAAATAAACTGCAATAATTTTAAGGATGTTAATGACAAGGTTGTTAAGAATATCTTAAAGCAAACATATGGTGGAGATTATAAACATAAAAGAAAAATAAAATGGACCTATGAATTTAACACACAATTCTAGTTCATTTTTACATCATATCTAGTTCAGTTTTATATAATCTCTAGTTCAGTTCTAGTTGAATTCCAGTTCAGTTTTAGCTTAGAACTCATTCAGTTCTATCTCATTTTTAGTTCAGTTCCAGTTAATGTTTAGTTTAGTTCTAGTTCAGTTCTATTCTAGTTTAGTTCTAGTTCTAGTTCAGTTCTATTTCAGTTCTAGTTCAGATTTAGCTCAGTTCTAGTTCAGTTGTAGTTCAGATTCAGCTTAGTTCTAGTTCCGTTCTAGTTAAGTTCCAATTCAGTTCTAGTTCAGTTCCATTTCAGATTAGTTTTATTTCAGTTCTAGTTCAATTCTGGTTCAGTTCAAGTTCAGTTCTGGTTCAGTTCTGGTTCAGATCTAGTTCAGTTCTAGTTCAGTTTTCGTTCAGTTCTCGTTCAGTTCTAGTTCAGTTCTAGTTCAGTTCTAGTTCAGTTCTAGTTCAGTTCTAGATCAGTTCTAGATCAGTTCTAGTTCAGTTCTAGTTCAGTTTTAGTTTGGTTCTAGTTCAGTTCTAAATAAGTTCTGTTTCAGTTTTGGTTCAGTTCTACTATGGTTGTATTTCACTTCTAGTTCATTTCCTGATCAGTTCCAGTTTTAGTTCAATTCTAATATAGTTCTAGTTCAGATCTTCTTCATTTCTAGTTCAGTTTATTTGTAGTTTTGGTTTTATTGTTTGTTACATTGCTTTTGCAGTCATAAAAACAGACATAAATTTTAGAATTTCACATGGACCTAGTATGTGTGGTCTTAATTGCGTTTTATTCCCAGTGTTCCCTATAGGGCAACAGTTCTGTAAATACTTTCTACCAACTGTAATTATATTAGATGATGATTTTAGTACAACTATTACACTTGAATTGTATTTAATTGTTGCTAAACAAACTAGGAAATAAAATATATTTATTACAATTTATTTCTTCATATTTTTTTTTTTTTTTGCTCTCGAGCACACAAATATTTTAATTTATTTTTACATAATTTTTTTAGCTATTTTTTCTAGTTGCCAGCTCTATTTTTAAAACATTTCTTTTAAATAGTTTTCTCTTGTTGTTATTATTTTCATCTTTTGAACTAAATTCTCCATATTCATTTATTTTAATTGATTTGACACTTTGTAATCACTCATCATCAACGCAAAAGCAATAAAAATAGCAGTGAAATAGTTATAGAAATATAAAAGAAATTTTGTTTAAATTTAGAATGTAATGAAATCTGTTCATATGCCATTTTATAAAGAGTTTACTGTATTAAGAAAAATATGCAAAAAAAAAATAAAGGCCATAAAAATATTTATAAAATGCAAGTAAGTTTCATATCAAACAAATAACATCTATTCTTCTATTGCATTTACTTTTTGTTGTTGTTTTTAATAATTTTTTATTATTTGTGGCGAGTGCCAAGTGTCATCATCATCTTCTCGTAACATGCGAACAAAGTCAGTGGCAGCGAGACAATCACACTTTTTAATCGGAATGTTTTATAAATGTGTGTATGTATTTCTTTGTTTAGATTTTTTTTTTATTTTACATAAAATGACTGATATCTGTAAAAACTAGAGCCAATGTATTTGTTACAAAATCATTTATTTAATAAAAATTAAAAAAATAAAAAATGAATGCGGAAAAATTTTAAGTAAAATTGTTTGCAAAAAAGAAAGAAAAAGTAATAAATAAATTTATTTTAAAGTTTTTGTTTAATTGATCTTATTATTAAAAAAAACATGATCAGTGTTCCATATCATTTCATAGCTGTGGATCTCTTTTTAATTTTTTTGCAAAACCGCATTTTCTTATAAATTAAATTTTTTACAAAAGTATTTAATTTGTGTAACTGATCTTTATTTAAAAAAATGATCAGTGGTTTATGTTATTTTTTGAACTCTTAACTCTTTCTAAAAATATCCAGCTGATTATAAATTTTTATATAAAAATGTTTTTATTTTTATTATTAAAAAAAAGTGATCATAGGTGATCGTAATTTTTAATTGAATATTCTTAATATCTTTAAACTATTTTGTTTGCAGTTTGAAGATTTCTTTTAGAAAAATACTCTTTTTTTATAAAGGATATAATATTTCTTTTACATAAACATATTTTTCATAAGAAAATCTGAATGATCTTTGACCTTTTTTTGGAAAAAATGTAATTAGTTTTATAAAAATCTAGTTTATTTTAAATATAAGTACAATATAAACAAATAAATTTCAGATCACTGATTGCTGCTCCCATTTTATTAACATTTTTGTTTTTAATTTAAAATTTTTATAAATTTTTTTGTTGCAAAATGTACATGATCATAGTAGCTGATCGTAATTTTTTCAACTGTAACATTTTTATAAAAATAATTTTTTGAATAAAGATAAATTTTTAACAATAATTTAAATGATCGTTTTGTGTAAAGGATTTATTTCTTTTACAAAAACAATTTTTTTCAGAAGAAAATCTGAATGATCTCTGATCTTTTTCTTTTTTTAGTTTGATTAATTTTATTATTTTTTTCTTTTAAATATAAGTATAATATAAACAGATCAATTTCAAATCACTGATTGCTCTTCTTTTCTTCTCCTTTTTTATTAAGATCGTTTTTTATTTTTATTTAAAATTTTTATAAAAAAAATATTTTTTGTTGAAAAATATAAGTGATTATAGTAACTGATCGTAATTTTTACAACTGTAACATTCTGCAAGAATTTTGTATAAAAATAATTTTTTAACAACATATACATTGATCTGATTATATATTGTTTTTTTTTTCTTAAATTTTTTTTAAAACAAAATACAAAATATAAGTGATCGTAGGTGACCGCTATTTTGCCAAATAGTCATTTCCGTAAGAAACTTCATTCGATTTATAATTTATCTTATAAAAATCTATTTTCAAAAAATAATATAAAAAAATAAATCTTTGTATTATATGATCGTAGAACGTAAAAAAAAAAAAATTGTGAAAAATATGAATAGGTGATCGCTTTTATTTCAATAGGGCATTTCTTTAATAAACTGCACTCGATTTATGTTATAAAAACTGATTTTTATTAAAATAATACTTTATCACTAAAAATTTTCCTTTTAAAAAAATATCAGTGATCGTTGATCGTTTTATAACAAAAAAAATTTAATAACTCGATTTTTAAAACAGAATATAGGAAAATTTATTCTTGTATTGTACGAACGCACATTTAAACAGAATATAGGAAAATATATCCTTGTATTGTACGATCTCAGATCTTTTACATAAAAAATCTGTGATCGCAGTCAGTGATTTAATAAAAAATAATAATTCTTATGAAAAATATAAACGACCAATGATTTGATTTTGACTTTAAAGTTCATTTTTATACAAAATATAATTCATCATAAATGATCCTTATATTTTCAATTGAACATTTACTTAAGAAAATGCACTGATTTATATTGTAAAAATCGATTATTAATTAATTTTCTTCATCAATGATCGTAGATCGTTTTGTATAAAAAATATTTTAAGGAAAAATAAAATTTTTATGAAAAATATAACCGATCAGTGATCACAGATCAATTTTATTAAAAAAATAGTGATCATGGAATATCGATCTTTTCTCAATTCAACCATAATCATGATAACATAATTGTTTTTAATTCGATATGACAATCGATTCCAAAATAATCATCTAATAATTGATTTTTTATTAAAATTGTAGATGATAATTGGTGATCATAATTGTTTCAACTGGACCATTTTAAAATTCAAAATATGTAAATGATCACAGATCAATATTTAATAACAATTTTGTGATCACATATTGTTGTTATTTACTTAGTTGTAAAATGTTGATATTAAGCATAATTTTGATCAATTGCTGAATTGCAAATTGATAATTAAATTTGATCTTTTATAAAAAATGTATTAATAATAGTGATCATACATGATCATTATTTTGTCAATTAAACTACAATTGATTTAAGATTTTTTCTGTAAAAAATAATTATAAAAAAATTAAAAAATTAAATGATCATAGATAATTTTTTAATAAAAATATTAGTAGTAAGTGATCGTAAATTGAGGGTCTTTTTACCTATTTTATATTAATATAAATTTGTTAAGAGATCTCAAATGAAATATATATTTTTTAATTAAGGAAATTATAAATAAAGATCACATAAGATCTCTGTGATCTATATTTTGTCTACTGTAACATTTTTTTTTTTTTAAATAGTAATTAAATATAAAAATCTTTCCATAAATATAAATTTTAATAAAATTAACAAAAGATTACTGATTTGTTTTGAATAGACATTTAAGCGATCAGTGATCACTTGATCTCAAATCAATTTTTTCCCCAAAAAATAAATCATCTTATATTATTTATCTTATACTATCATTATTTTTATGTTTTAACCACTATTTTATTACATAAAATCATATTAAAAATTTAAATAAAAATTCCATTTAAAATTTTTTCCATTTTATTTCTTTTAATTTCATTTATTTTTATTACCTTCATTCCAAAATAGTACTTACCTTGATAATTATCTTTTCGCTTACAATCTTTACATTTGGTTTATGTCTTGACTAATATGTTTAACCATATTTACAAACATACACCAAATGCCTTCCTAATTGTTTTCATTATCATGTTCAGTGTCAGTTTTTATTTCAATGACCATTATTTTGCAGCCGCTCATTCATTCAGGCATTTTGCACCCACCCATATCCAATACATACACCTTGTTGTTTGTTTCAAGTAGTTTTGTATGTTTATTTTTTCTCCATATTATCTGATTTTAAAATGTTTATAATAAAAATATCATTTTGTTTTGTGTTCAAATTGTCATTGCGCTTTTAAATTTACAATTGTAACAATTTTGTAGCCAAAAATGGTGAAACGCATAAAAATGTTATTAAATATTTTTTATTTTATTTTTTTTTTTTGAGATCTTATTTATTGTTTTGCCATAATGGTAAAGTGTTTTTTAAATTATTGCGAACAATTTTTTTTATTTGCAAAACGATTTTTTGGTTTTGATTTATTTTAGTTTGTGAGTTGTTTGGGACCAAAAAGAAATATATTTGTATGTTATTGGATAATAATATTTTTAAACGTAAATAGTGATTACTTCATGTTTTAAAGTCATTTACTTTGTAAGGTTTTGAAGTTTTTAAAACACCCTACAATAAGGTAAAGTTTTTTTAAGGATGTACTTTAGTTCCTAAAGAGTTTGTTTTAAATTTATATTTTAAAACGGGATTAAATTAATGATTTTTTTTCTATAACCATTTTGAAATTTGTGTAGAAAAAATTAATTTCTTATGACAAACAAATTTTTATACAATATTTTGTGAGAAAATATTTAATGTTAAAATATTTTACATTCTTTAAAACAACGAGTTTTCGAAAAAAAAAAATATATTTTCGAAATGTTAGAATAATAATGTTTTTAGTTTTATATTAAATATTTTATGTGAATATTTAAAATTCTTTTTAGTGAAAATTTCTTTCAAAATATCTTATGTTAATAAAAAATATATGAATTTATAGTTAGAAGAATGTATTTTTAGTGAAAATTGGAATTTCAGTGAAATTTGTAAATTTCAGCGAAAATTGGAATTTTTAGTAAAACGTTGGATTTTAGTGAATATTTGGATTCTAATGAAAATTTTTTTCAAGGTGAGACTTCGTTATTATTTATTTATTTAGTAAAAACTTTCATACGTAGTAAATATTTAAATTTTTAGTGAAAATATGGATTTTCATTAAATATTTGAGTTTTAATTAAAACTAAATTTTTGGTGAAATTTTATTATTTTTAGAAACTCCAATTTTTTGTAAAAATCTTGATTTAAAAAAAAGAGAATAATAAATTTTTTATGAAAATTGGGATTTATAATCAAACTATATTTGTTTGTAAAAAAAAAAAATTAAGTTTAAGTTTAAGTGAACAATTTTTTGATGAAAGTTAATTTTTTCAGTGAATATTATGTAGTAAAACTACATTTTTGATTGAAAATTTTTATTTTGCTTTACAATGAAGCAATTAAATTTATATGGAAGTATGAAATTTTAGTGCAAAATAAGATTTTGTATTGAAAACTCTAATTTTTAGTAAAAGTTCTGATTTTTCAAAAAACAAAGAGGATTTTCTTGTGAATAATTTAATACATCTTTAAATTTTAATTAGGCTCAAGTTCATAATTGTAATAATTATATTTTATAGAATACAGAAAAAGACTTATTATGCACTAGCTGGATGGAATGCATTTTCTGATCCGCTACGATCTTCTTCAGCATCCATTGTGCCTTTTAGTGCTAATCGTAAAGATCTTTCATTTAACTCACACTTTTTTTCATTTAACTCACACTTTTTTGAATCATCACATTACATATTCTAAATTCTTAAGTATTAAGTTGAAATAACTTTACAAAAGCTTTTTCTTATACTTATTGTATTCTAAATTATTACAATATTGTTTTACTTAGTGAAAATTTTGGTTTTTAATGGAATTTTGTTCTTTTTTAAGTGAAAAATTCTATATTTAGTGAATATTTTTATTTTTGTTTAATTAAATTTAGTGAAAATTATGATTTTAGTCAAAATTATTTATAGCTATTAAAATTTATGATTTTTGGGAAAATTTATGCTTTGTAGTGAAAATTTAGATTTGTAGTAAAAATGATGATTTTTAGTGAAAATAATGATTTTAAGTGAATTTTATGATTTTAGGCGAAAATTACGGTTATTTGTGAAAGTAATGTTTTTTAGTGAAAATTATGATTTTAGTGAAAGTTATGATTTTTAATGAATGTTATGATTTTTAGTGAATTTTATGATTTTTAGTGAATTTTTTGATTTTTATGATTTTTAGTGAAAATTATGATTTTTAGTGAAAAATAATGATTTTTAGTGAAAATTATGATTTTTAGTGAAAATTATGAATTTTAGTGAAAATTATGATTTTTATTGAAAATTATGATTTTTAGTGAAAATTATGATTTTTAGTGAAAATTATGATTTTTAGCGAATGTAATGTTTTTTAGTGAAAATTACGATTCTTTGTGACAGTTATGATTTTTAGTGAAAATTATGATTTTTAGTGAAAATTATGATTTTTAGTGAAAATTATGATTTTTATTGAAAATTACGATTTTTATTGAAAATTACGATTTTTATTGAAAAATACGATTCTTAGTGAAAATTATGATTTTTAATGAAAATTACGATTCTTAGTGAAAATTATGATTTTTAGTGAAAATTACCATTCTTAGTGATGTAATGTTTTTTAGTGAAAATTATGATTTTTAGTGAAAATTATGATTTTTAGTGAAAATTATGATTTTTAGTGTAAATTTGATTTTTAGTGAAAATTATGATTTTTAGTGAAAATTTGATTTTTAGTGAACATTATGATTTTTAGTGAAAATTATGATTATTAGTGAAAACTTATTTATAGTAAAAATTATAATTTTTATAAATGAAGATGATTTGTAGTGAATATTGTAATTTTTAGTGAAAATAAATTTTAGATAAAGATTGAGATTTTCGATGAATGTTGTGATTTTAGTGAATATATTAGTGAACATAAAATGTTTAGCTAAAAGTCTAGTATTACGTTTCAAAATATAAAGAAAAATTTATTTTATGCGAAAACAAATTTTAGTGAAAACTCAAAATTTTTAGTGAAAATTGGTATTTAATGTTAATATTCAGATTATTATTTATGTTTTTTTTTTGTGAAAATTGTAATTAGATTTTTGATTTTGATTTCTATTTTTAGTTAAAATTAAGATTTTTGTCGAATAATAACATTTTTTTTTGAAAACAAAATTTTCTGTGAATATATTTTTAGTGATTTTTAATGAAAGTCGAATTTTTAGTGACAAAAAATATTTTTTAGTGTAAATTATGATTTTTAGTGAAAATTGGAATTTTTATTGAAAACTTTTGTTTATTTTTAGTTGAATAAGAATTCAATTTTAATTGAAAATGATGATTGTCGGTAAATATTGAAATTTTGGTGAATATATTAGTGAACATAGATTGTTTAGTAAAAGGTCTAGTATTTCGTTTCAAAATATAAAGAAAAATTTATTTAAGGCTAAAGAAAGTGAAAACTCGAAGATTTTAGTGATATCATAAAATAAATGTTAAGACTATTTTTAGTGAAAATTGTAATTGGATTTTTGGTTGTGATTTCCATATTTAGTTAAAATTAAAATTTTTGGTGAATAATAAAATTTTTGCTGAAAACAATATTGTCTGTGAATATATTTTTTTGTGAATTTTAATGAAAGCCGATATTTTTGTGAATATATTTTGAATTCATACTACAATTTTGGGTTTCAGTAAAAAATTTTGATTTTTGGTGAAAATTAAAATTTTTGTGAAATTTTTTATTTTTATTTAAAATTGGAATTTCTTGAACTGTGTTTTATATTTTTCAAAATCTTTTTTTTTTTTATTTTATTTATAACATTTCTTTTTAAATATAAATTTCTTTTCATTATTATTGCCCAATATGGCCTTCCCATTCCATTTAAATATTAAGAAAAATATAATAATGTGACATTTTCAAATGGTCATTTGTCATTCTGTCTCTAAGAGAATAAATTTAAAAATCAATTCAATAATTGAGTTTTTTTTTTATTTTATATTATTTTAATGCACTTGTTTTAAGTGATATCTGTGATTTTTATTTTTAATTTCCATGTGGGTGTCTCTAAGTAAAAAACATGTTTGATTTTTACATATTTATTTATGTGTCTTAATCTAAATTAAAAAATATAATTAATCAAAACTAATTGGATATAAATATTAATGTTAATATAGAGAAGTATTAAAGCGTTAATAAGTTAAAACAGAGAGAGAGAAAAAATCAATAACAATAATAAGTCATTTCCTGCATTGAATTAAACATGAGAAAAAAAATCTATATAAAAAGGGCGATGGAAAGGTTAAAGGTGAATTTTAATTGAGCCATTGAGAGAAGATTAAAAAAATATGTGAGTGTAAGAAAAAGTTATAAATTTATTAAAAGAAAACCTTTAAATAAATTCACCTAAAGGTAAAATTCATTAAAAATTTACCACCGATAAGAATTAGTTTTATTTTTTTTTAACTGCTATTTGTGTAGATTTCACCACGTTATAAATTTAATTTTTAAAATTCAACTTTAACTCGTGGTGAGTTACTTTAATAAATATAGTTTTCATGAAATTATTCACTATGTGTTAAAATTCATCATTAAGAAAACTTAAGTTTATAAAACTTTATAAAATACATTTTTAGTGGTGAGTTTCTTTAAAAAAACTCACCACTAAGAAAAAGTATAATTTTTTTGTCATTTTCATTTTCTTCACCACTAAGTTAAACTTTTTAGTAAATTCCACTGATGGTGAGTTTCATTAAAAATTCACTACCAAAAAATTTTTAATTTAAAAATGTTTATGATTTTTTTATTTAATGAATTCGCCTTTTAAGAACCCACCACAAAAAGAAACAAAAAATTATAATTTTCATTTTATTTATCATTAAGAAAAAAAAATAAGTTAAACTTTTTTAGTGAATTTTAATTTAAAAATGTTTATGTTTTTTTTCAATGAATTCACCTCATGCCTTTTAGTACCCACCACAAAAAATATAAAATTTTCCCTGGTGTTTAATGTATTATTTAACTAAATTCATCATTAAGAAAAACTAAAGCAATTTTTTTCTTAGTGGTGAATTTACTAAAAATTTCGAGGTGAAATTCATTTGAAAATTATCTGTTAAAAGATAATGTTAAGTCATTATAACTTTAAATATATATTTTTTCTTAATGCAGTTTTAGCAAATTTATCTCATGGTGAGCTACTTTTAAAAACTCACCACTAAGAAAAAGTGAAAAATTTTTAAAATTTCATTGTAGTTTTTTTACTAAATTAAGTTTTCAGTCGATTCACCACTAAGAGCAGATATTTTTTTATTTATTTATTTTTTGCTTTCTTTCTTATTAGTACTTTTTTAGTGAATTTAAATCATGGTTTGTATAATTTTAATATTCACCACTAAGTCCAAAATCCATTTTGCTAATTTTCTATTGCTGTTTTAACTGAATAATTTTTAAGTGTGATGATTTTTTTTAAACTCACCACGAACAAAAATTTATCGTTTTAAAATATATTTTTGTTCTTATTTTTTTTTTTTCAGTTAACGTATTTAGTGAATAAAACTAGAATAGAGTTTCATTTAAAGATTTGCAACTAAGAGTTAGTTTAAAATTTTAACTGACCTAAATTTACAGTGAATTCACCACTAAGCAAAAATATTTAACGTTTTTTTTTATTAGTTGAACTTTTTTTTAGTGAATTCAAGTCCATGTGGAGATTCATCATTGAGAAAAAAATTGAATTTTATAAACTTAATGAATTTTTAGTAGATTCATCTCATAGAGAATTTCTTACAAAAATTCACCACTTAAACTGTTAATTCGTTACCACTTTTATTGCATTTTTTTTACTTAATGAGTTTTTAATAAATTCAGTTCATGATAAGTTACTTTTCAAAACTCACCACTAAGAAAATTTTCAAAATTTTTTTTTTATATTTTCTTTATTAGTTTTAAGTGAAATAATTTCGTAATGAGTTTAGTTAAAAAAAATCGACACTTTTTTTAAAACCCACCACTAAAAAAGATTATTTCATAATTTTTTCAATATTTTCTTGATCAAATTTTAGTGACTTAATTTCGTGATGAGTTTAGTTAAAAAAAATCTATTTTTTTTTTTAAACTCACCACTAAGAAAAAGTTGAAAATTTTTAATTGTATATTTTTTTTAATTCTGTTTTCGCTATACTCATTAGTCAATTGAACTCGTGGTGATTTACATTAAAAAATTCACCAATAAGAAAAAATTTTCGTTTTAATATAATTTTGAGATAAATGATTTTTTGGCGATTTCGTCTTGTAATGACTTTTGAATAAATTCAGCCCAAAAAAATTTTTGATTTATTAACATTTTTTATTTTTTCTTTTTAATATCCTTTTTTTTAGTTGATTCACCTTTGGGTGAATTTTATAGAAAAACATAGCTTTAAGAAAAAATTAAATTTTAATGTTTTATTTATAAAATTCAGTCTTTCGAAAATCCATTTAATCACTTAAGAAATATTAAAAAATTTTTTATGACTTAGTTTAAAATTCTTAATTCACCTAGTGGTGAGCTTCATTAAAAAGTCACCTCTAAGAAAATAAATCAATAAAAAAAACCAGAGAAGAAGGTATAGTCGGTCTAGACCGACTATATGATACCCTACCCCATTGCCTATGTGTACCAAAATTTGGGAAGGAGCCAATTATGGAAGGAGCCAATTGTATTAAGTAGAAAATAAAAACATACTATTACAGAATATTATATCGATACTAAGATACACATGTATTTATGCACTTTTTGGTGATTCCCGAAATTGGGTCTTATATGGGGCTATGGTCAATTATGGATTGATCTTCATGAAATTTTGCAGGGTCACTTTTACTTATATAAGTGTTATATGTGTCGAATATTAAATTAAAATTAAATTTTATATGGAATAAAGTGATTTTCGAAGGAGTGTTTCATATGGGAGCTATAGTTAATTATGGACCGACCTTTATGAAATTAGACACCTGGATTTATGCTTACATACAAATTATTTATGTTAAATTTTATTAAAATATTTAAATTTTTAAGGTATTTTTGTGTGTTAAAACTCTATTCCGGGAGAACATTTGTATGGGGGCTAGGTGGCTATCATGACCAAAATCAATAGGTTTCGTCCTTGTGCCAAAAAATCATATATACCAAGTTTCATCAAATTATCTCTAAAATTGCGACCTGTACTTTGCGCACAAGCTTTGCGTGGACAGCCAGCCAGCCAACCAGACGGACGAACGGACATCGTTAAATTAACTCAGAAAGTGATTCTGGGTAGAACGCTATACTTTCAGGTGGGTGTAGGGCAAATTTTTCTCTGCGTTACAATATTTGCACAAACACATAAAACCCCAACCACCTATGGTGGTGTAGGGTATAACTAAAATTTTTTCGATAATTTTTTTTTGTGAATTTTAACTGGGGATAAATTAATTTTTTTAATATTTTGTTTGTTATATGAAGTTTTCAGTAAATTCACCTCGTGGTGAATTTCTTAAAATAATCCACCACTAACGAAAAACTTTATTTATTATAATTTTTAATATTTTCTTTATTAAATGAAATTCTAAATGAATTCCGCTCGTGGTGAGTTTCATTAAAAAATTCACCACTAAGAAAAAAAAAATATTTTTAAAATTTTTTTTCCTAAAAATAAAATTTGTTTCAAAAGTTTTTATTTATTATATGTTATTTAAACTTCTGGGGGGAAAAACTTTTAAATCTATTTCATATAGTGATTGTAATGAAATTTCAAAATTTACTTTTCTAAAATAAAAATAAAAAAAAAAAATAAAAATAAAGAAAAATTATTTTTATTTAGTAATTTAAATTGTTACCAAATCACAAATAAAATAAACTGATTTTAAACACCTGCTACACAAATGAAACAAAAAATAGGAAAAATAAAATGATGAAACAACAAAGCGATTTATATTGTCTATATTTCGTTACTCTATTAACTTGTCTAATGTTCGAAACAAAAATTAAAAAAAAAAAAACTTTTGATGATTTGATGCCAATAAAAAGTGTGTTTGATTATTTTGTTTTTATTTTTAAACAATTTTATTCATTATTAACTTTTTTATTTTATTGTCTATTTGTATGTTTTTTTGTTGCATTTCCTGTATTAAAGTTTTTTTTTTTTGTTTACCATTTATTTTTTTAAATAATCTTTTTTTCTCTATGGTATTTAATTTTATTTTAAATGTATGTATATATATGAAAAGTGTGCAATTTAACTGAATGCAGTTTAAGTTTATGTTTTCCGTTTGTTTTGTAGTTTTTTTTTTATTAAAAAAAATGTTTTGTTATTATATATTTTTTTTCTTTAGTATCAAATTTAGTCTCTTTTTTATATCGTGATTATTGTATTATATGTTTTTTTTTCTACAACTTTTTTGTTGCAAAAACTAAACTACAAATATGTTTTATAAAGAAAACAATAAATATAGCAGAGACAAAAAAAAAACTAAAATAAAAATAAAAAAAAAAATCGATCGTGTGACACATTGTTGACGCGTGCTTTTTTGTGTTAACAAAAAACACCTTCTTCCGTAAATACGCACGTTTTCAGGTAGTTTTTGTTGCTAATGAAAGCAAATATAAAGAAATAGATTTGTTTTTAATTTGAAATTGTAAGAAAAACACATTTGATATGATAATTTATTTCCCCTTTAAAGATTTTGAATAGATAATGTTATAAGTTTAAGGAAAATCTTTGTCTTTATTGTAGAAAGATATTAGAGATGACGTGATTTAAAAAGTAATTTATTATCAAATAATCAAATGAAATGTTGTATAAAAATCATTAAACAAATTGATAATTAATTTTAAACAATTTTGTAATAAATCAAGAATTTTTTTGTTTCAAATTTAATTAAATAAGATTCTTTTTATAAAATTTACATGATGTAAAATATAAGTAAACTTGAAAAATAATTTTAAATATGGTTTATATAAAAAAATCTATATGATATTATGTTCACATAATTATTTACCTTTCTTTACATGGTGAAAATAATATATTTTTCCTCACTTCAACATTTAATTTGTTTTAATATACTTCTAAATATTATATTTACACAGTGTAAATAATGTGAAAACATTTAAAAATTCTATAAAAATTGTTTGATGTAAAATAATTATCATTATACTGAATTTTTCATAATTTACTTTTGTTTACAAGGTGTAAATATTAAATTTACTTCATGTCAACAAAGAAAATTAAAAACTTACTAAATTAATAATAAAACCCATGTCATAAGTTTCAATAAAAATTTATGAAATTAATAATTGTTAACATCATGTAAATTTTAAATAAACAATAAGAATGATTTACTTTTTTATCTAAAAAAATCCTTCTTTCATTATTATCTTTATTTTGCTATACATGGTGTAAAAATATATTGACCTCATGTCAATAATTAAAGTAAAATGAATAAGATGTATATTATTCTATAAAAAAGATTTTTTTTAATATTTTCTTTAAAAATTATTCAATATGTAAACTCTTTACATCAGGTAAACTTGAAACAAAAGCAAATAAATGAAATTTTTAATACAAAAAAGAAAAAAAAATTATATAATTCCTTTAAGATATATTATTTACCTTTAGTTACATAAAAGTAAAAATATGTATTTACTTCATCTAAAGGGTATAGAAGAAATCTATAACAATTAAAATATTTGAAAAAAGTTTTGAAAAAGTAAATGGTAAATATTTACCTCATGTCAATAATGTATATTCAAATAACTTTAAATAAACTTTATTTAAAAATAGAAAACGAAATTAATGACTTTTTACTTTAAGTAAACTTAAGGTAAACAATACATAATTGTGGAAAAACTAAAGAATTTAAAAATAATTTCAAAATATTATGCAAATGATACATCATGTAATGTTCATTAAAAATTCTTTATTATATTAATTCAAGTAAACTTTAAATAAACAAATAAAAGAAGCAAGTAAATATGATTTCCATCACAACAATATATTGTTTATTATTTGTAAGTGATGCAATTTTGTACCTTTATTTACATGGTTTAAAATTAGGTATTTACCTCATTTCAATGATGTATATAAAAATTTTAACCAAAAAAAAATTGTTTTTGCAAAAATAAATGGTGTAAATAATAGATTTATCCCCTTGTCAATAATGTATGTAGATTCAAATAAACATTATGCGAAAAGAGGAACAAAAATTAATGACTACTTAAGTAAACTTAGGGTAAACAATACAAAATTGTGGAAAAACTAAGGGATTTTTATTAAATAGTTTTAAAATATTATGTTAATAATTTAAACATTTTTTAAAAACTATTATTAGAAGAAAGAAATATTAATTGTTTTTAATTTAAAACCTTTTTTAGCTTTATCTTCGAGGTGTAAACAATAAAATTACTTCATGTAAATACCAAAAATTTAATTCTGCATTATGTTTCTCTCATTTCTAATTTTATGCTGTAAACAACAAACTTTCTTCATGTAAATAATAAAAACTTATTTTTCAAATAAAAAAGTAATTAAGAAAATTCTTCATTACATTTTTTTTCATTTCTAATTCTTTACATCAAGTGAAATTTAAGTAAAAAAACCATAAAATTGTTAATATCGAAGAATTTAAAAGTAAATTAGTTTAAATTTTTAAATGATTTTTAACTATATTTACCCTTTGTAAACAATGTATTTACCTTAGTACAAAATATAAATAAAAGCAAATAATAAAATAAAAATAATAAAAACTGATTTAAGAAATGTTTCATGAAAAACGTTTGAATTTGTTAATAGTTTACCTAAAGTAAACTTTAAGTAAATAAACCACAAATCTAAACAATAAAATTCTTACTATAGAAAATTTATAAAAATATTATTTTTTCGAAATTTTACATTTTGAAAATGTGATAATTACTTCAGGTAAATAATAAATATTTTAAAAGAATTTAAAAATGTTATGTAAATGACAAGTAAATAATGTAAAAATTATATAAAACTATTAGTGAAGAAAGAAATATTAACTTTTTCAGTTAAAAACCTTTTTAGCTCTAATTTCATGATGTAAACAATAAAATTAATTCATGTAAATAATAAAAATTTAATTTTTAAATAATAAAAAGTGTGTAAACAATTATTTACTTATGTAAATAATAAAAATTTATTTTCAAATTAATGGAAAACTATTAAAAAAAATATTCATTATTAAAGTTTGTTTGTTTGTTTAATTTTTAATTCTTTACATCAAGTAAAATATCAGTAATTTACTGAAAATATGTAAAATTTGAAAAAGATCTCTAAAAATTTTATATTGGAGAACATGTTCACTATTTTACAATATTAAAAATATTGAACTTTTTTTCAAATTAAAGATTTTAGAGTTTTTAGTTAATTTAAACATTATTGTGAAATTTCGATATTCTGGCGAATGTTTAGCTGAATTTTTGAATATTTGGTTAAATTAGGTGAAATTTTCAGTGCTTAGTGAAATTTTTGGAAACATTTTTAAGTTAAGGTGAAATTTTTAGTGTGCAGTAAAATTTTTAGTGAAAGTTTAGAATTTTTGGTAAATATTTTACTTTTTGTAAATTTTAGAGTTTGTAGGTATTTTAATTGCTCAGTGTAATTTTTGAAAACATCTTTCAGTTTGTTATTTTTTGAAGTTTAGATGAAATTTTGAGTGTGTAGCGAAATTTTAAATTTTTGGTGAATATATTGATTTTTGTGAAATTTTTAAAATTTAGTGAAATTTTGAGTGAATCTAATTTTTTTATTTTAGGTGAAATTTTAAGTGTTTAGTTAAATTTTCTTGATTTTTTTTTTCAATTTTATGTTTATAGTGAATTTTTAATTTAGGATTTTTTTTTAATTATAGATGAAATGTTTGGACAAATTTTGAAGTTCGTGAATTTTTTGAAGTTATGTGAAGTTTTAAAATTTTGGTGAAAGTTTGAAGTTTTGATGAATATTTTGGTTTTTGTGATTTTTTTTAATTGTTGTAAAATTTTGAGTTTATAAGTAAATTTTTAAATATTTTTTGGTGAAATTTTGAATTTTTGGTTTTGTACATTTTTTGAATTTGAGGAAAATTTTGAATTGTAGCGAAATTTTATTATTTTTTGGATTTTAAGTGAAATTTTTAGTGCGTAGTAAAATTTTAAATTTTTGGTGAAATGATGAAATTTTTAAAATTTTGGTGAAATTTTAGAAAATATTGAATCTTTGGTGTATTATCGAATTTTTAGTGAATATTTTGATCTTTTGATTTTTTTTTATGAATTTTGGTAAATTTTTTAAATGTTTGTGATTTTAGCGAAATTTTGGAATTTTTGTGAAATATTCATAATTTGGTGAAAAAACCAGTTTTAAGCATTAAATAGGGAAAAAATAAATTGTTCACGAAAAAATTTATTAAATATTGATATTAATCATTTACGCCAATTATTATGTAAACAATAGACTCAAGTTAAGTAAATAGTGGTTCTTTTTTTATTTACCTGTGTAAATTCTGAAAAATAAAACCGTTCATGCCAAGTAAAATCAATATGCTTAATAATATCATATTCCATGTTTCTTTACACCATGTAAATATTACGTTTTTAGTTATGTAAAAAGGTTTTTAGCAATATAAGACATAGAAAAATATTTTATACATAAAATGGAGTAATGTGGCACTTTACCAAATGTAAACATTAAGCAAATGTTGACATAAACATTATTGACAAACATGTAAATATTTACGACAGTGATTTGAATTATGTAAATAATTATTTTTTTATTAAAAAATGATTCCAATTGGAATATCTTTATCATTATATTTTTATTATTTACATCATGTAAATAATTTTCTAGTAATGTAAGTTAAAAAATAAAATCTACAGAAACATACTGGATTTTAGTCATTCTATACCGTGTAAATAATGTCATGATTTGAAATAAAAACATGTAAACAATTGATTAAAAAATTTAATTAGTACTAGATTGAAATTTTTTATTAAAAGAAATCTGGAAATTAATAAAATTGACTATAATTTTATAAATAATACATAACAATCTAAAATAATTACCATGTAATATATGTTTTATTTTAAATTTTTTTAATTAAAAAAATGTCTATAAATATTAAAACAAAAAATGTTTACACACATACAAAAATGTCAGAAAAGAATTTTTGAAATTTAAATATATTATGGCCTTTAACTTTCTATTTATTTTTTCAAATATAAAATTACCCATTATTTACATGTATAAAGAATAATAATCAATTACTTATTACATACATTTTTTTATTCAATATAATTTTCTACTTAAATATAAAACATAAATGAAAATGACAAGAAAATTATTAGAATCTTTCATTTTTACTCGCACATTTTCAAAATACATAATTTTTATTTTCTTGTTGTTTAATGACACTTGTACAGAGTTTTTAATGACATGCACTTATAAATGTAAATGTATGTATATAATTCTTTACATAACAATAAAATGATGACAGATATCATATGATTAGATTTTTTACGACAGCATAATTTTTCCTCTATAAAACTTTGTATACAAATAATACAAAAACACTAAAGCCAACAACAATAAGCACTTTTTTTTACAACAAACAAACATCGATTAAATTAAAAAATATCTATTGTTCACATGTGTTTGACAATTGACCGACCGGTTAATGAATATTTTCATGTTTTTTTTTCATTCTGTTTTATTAAAATAGTCACATGTTCTATTCTTGGGGACACTCAACCATTTAAAACTAAAAATAGCATTAAAAACTCTTACTCACGCCCTGTAATTATGGGTTTGGTTGATTTGTTGCTAGTTTTAACTTTAAGTGTTGCTGGACAACAGTACACTTTTTTTTGTTTTTGCAGACTAGTAGTTGTTTTTGTTATAGCTATAGCTAGCAGTTGCACTTAAAAGCATTTTGTTAGAAAAGCGAATGAAAAAAAAAAGAACAGCGAACATAATATTGCTGGTCTTAGAGTTCAAATATATGGTCAAATGTAAAAGACGGTGTATAGGGAATATATGAAGGAACATGGTATATGAATATTTATAGTCACATGTGTTTGTTAGTGTAGTATTTTTATACTAAAAGGAAATCAATACTCATTTGTTGTACGTACTCATTGTAATATGTGAAATGCATTGATTATTGTAGCAAAAGCATGTGATGATAAGTTTAAATGGGTTTCAAAATAGTTAAACCATTAGATACTAAGGGGACTAAAACTGAATACTATGGAGAGTATACTTTTTTTTTAGATGAGACTATAGACAAAACTACAGACTAAACTATAGATTCGACTATAGATTATAAAATAGACTAAATAATTAATAGAGTAGATTTCAGACTGGACTAAATATAAGACTATTGATTAGACTGTGTAATAAATTATAGACTGGACTAAAGATTATACCAAAGACCAGACAATAGACTTACTATAGTCTATACCATAGTATAGTGTATATATATAGTATCGACTATAATTTGGACTATAATATAGACTATAGTATCGACTATAATATAGACTATAGTATAGGCTTTTGTAACGACTATAGTATACAATATATTATTGACTGTAGTGTTGACTATAGTATCGACTATAGTATAGACTATAGTATGGACATAGTATTGTCTATAGTATCGACTATAGTATAGACTATAGTATTGACTATAGTATCGACTATAGATAGACTATAGTATTCACTATAGAATAGAATATAGTATCGACTATAGAATAGACTATAATATAGACTATAGTGTAAACTATATTACTGTCAATTGCATAAACTATAGCATCGACTATGCTATATACAGACTCAACTATAGACTGGAATATAAGCTAAATCATATACGAGACTATGGACTGGGCTAAATTTTATACCGTAGACTAGATTAAATACTGTACCACAGTCCTGACTTCGCTTTAAACTATTGACTAATGACTATAACTAAAGCAATATTAAGAATCAAAATGAACTCTAGTCGATGGTAATATCAAGTTCTTTCTCTTTACCCTCTCCTTCAAAGGGTTAAGCATTAAACGTTCAATAGCATGACAATGTGTGCATAAACCTTAAGCTAAATAAAACCAAATAAAAAATAAAAAAGACAAAACAAAAAAACTAATAGAAAAAATCCGCTTAAGATAATCAGCCAACAAAAGAAGAAACATGCTATTTTTCCTCTATACTTCCCTCTCTTCTCCCAACACCTCCTTAGAGAAGCTAACTTGCACATATGTTTAAAATATTGACAGTGAAATTCAACACGTGTTTAATGAATAACAAAAGAAAATGCACAAAAATTCTTTTTAAAAAGAAGGTGTGAAATTCTATGGTCTGTTAAAGAATCTATCAGCAACTCACGCACACATACCAATACAAACTCAAAGAAAATCAATTTAATTATTTACAAACGATGATATTAATCCTAATTATTTAAGAATTATGATAAAAGCTTAAGTTATTAAAAGAAAGACAAACAATAAAAATATTTTTATTTTGCAATTTGTTTATTAATTATTATAACATTAATGCTTTTTAATGTTTAATTTTTCATTTATATATATGAATAATTTTAGTAATTATTGTTTACTTTAGTTATAAACTTTTGTTATTTTCTTTTATTATAAATATATTCATAAATAATCTAATTATTAGTACGAGTGCATAAATTAAAGTTGTTTGTGTTTTCTTTTAGTTTTAGTTGGTGGAAATGAACTTTGAAGGTTTTTGATTTTTCCGCTGTTTAAGACACGCAGGCTATAAGTAATTTAAACTTTTGGTGAAATGTCTATGGAAATGAATTCATTAAGATAATTCAACAATTGTTTACGTTTACGGCGCGATAGTATATATTAAGGCTTATGTGATGAATGATATAAACAGGAAAATTAAAAATATATCATTGCCTAATTTAAGGAGTTAGAATAAAATTTGCCGTCATTTATTACAGTTGAGAGTAAAGAATTAGAAAAGAAATTAATAGAATATTTGATAATGAAATGTATTTTATATAAGACTAATGACTAGACTAGAATTACAGAACTGTAGGTATGACTATAGGCAGAACTTAGAATATGTTATGATATATACTAAAGGCTATTTTATAGTTTGAAATATAGACTATGCTAAAATCTGGACTATAGATTAAGCTATAATATGAACTATAGACTGAGCTATAGTCTGAACTATAGACTGAGCTATAGACTGGACTATAGACTGAGCTATAGTCTGGACTATAGACTGAGCTATAGTCTGGACTATAGACTGAGCTATAGTCTGGACTATAGATTGAGTTATAGTCTAGGTTATAGACAGAGCTGTAGTCTGGACTACAGACTAAGCTATTGTCTGGACTATAGACTATGCTATAATCTGGACTATAAATTAGACTACAAAGTTACTGTAAATAAATTACAAAGTTTGTGCATCCCACTTGTAATAATTATTTGTGTTGGCAACATTTTTTAGTCCCCACTAAAAATTAATTTTCAGCTAACTCAACAACCTTATGGTTTTTATCCATGATATTTTAAACACTATTCACCTCAGACATTTGTCTCTGCTTAACAATACAATGCAGCAAATTTTATTTAAATTACTTCATTCACAAGTCTCCATAGTCATTTCCCACAGAAACTGGTTTCATAAAATTTTTGACCATTTTAGGTTTTGTTCATGTTTTTTTTTTTTGTTTCTTCTTTTTTGGTAAATATTCATAAGTGTGTGCTCCAACATTTTATTTACACTGTCATATGAGTGCTTTTTTTTCTTTTGTTTAAAATAGTTTAATGTTAAGAGCCACCGTCGGACAGGCCGACACCTACTTGGTGTAGGTGTTGATTATTATTTTTATTATTTGTAGCGGCTTCTGTTTGTGTCGCTGTGTGTCTGTTTCGCAAACTTAAAAAAAAAAACGTTAAACAAATAGTGACTAAAGAAATTGCAAGACAAAAAACATAAATTGGGAATGTAAGTGGTATAGTGAACGAACATTGTAAAGTTGAAAATATGTTGCTTTTTAAAGGTGTAAAAATTATTGGCAGAGATTTTAAGGTATAATAACTTCTTAAGGGAAGATCATTGGGTATAGTCTAGTTTAGTCTAGTCTATAGGTTAAACCATAGTTCAGCCTATAGTAAGGTGTATAGTATAGTCTATAGTTTAACCTATAGTATATTCTATGGTCTAGTCTTTAGTCAAATCTATCTACTCTATAATCCAGTCTGTAGTCTAATGTATATTCTAATCCATGATCTAGTTTATAGTAAAGTCTAGTATATATTCTAGTCTAGTATATAGTGTAGTCTAGTGTAAACTGTTTTCTATAGTCTAGTCTATAATCTAGTCAATAATCTAATCTATAGTATAGTCTAAACTATTACTAAATTAGTACTCATATAACTTGGTTTGATCCATAACAACACTAGAACTGAACTAGAACTGAACTAGAACTAAACTAGAACTGAACTAGAACTGAACTGGAACTGAACTGGAACTGAACTGGAACTGAACTAGAACTGAACTAGAACTGAACTAGAACTGAACTAGAACTGAACTAGAACTGAACTAGAACTGAACTAGAACTAGAACTGAACTAGAACTGAACCAGAACTGAACTAGAACTGAATTAGAACTGAACTAGAACTGAACTAGAACTGAATTAGAACTGAACTAGAACTGATTTGGAACTAAAATTGAACTAGAATTTGAAATAAAATTGACCCAAACTTAAAGCCTAGTCTCTAGTCTAATTTATACTCTAGTCTAAATTTTATTCTCTAGTTTTATTCTGTAGAAGAATTCACTCTTTTTTAATCCAGAAACATTTTGTTTTTAACTCAATGTCTATGCTTTTAAGCTTTGGTGATTTTTATTTATATTCATTTTATTTACCTGGTCATGATAATGTTCGAAAATGAAATGAGCAGAAAGCAAACAAAAAAAAAAAATCTCACAAAATTGATTTAAACTAGATGATTATTATGATGCTTCACGATACGATAACAACTGGTTAAAGTTCTTCATAATCTTGACATGATTTCTCAGCCAATACGATTTCCAATACATACCAATTAGCTGACAAAAAATATAACACCAAACGAAAAATCAATGATTCGTTATAGAAAAATAGTTAATTTTCATTATTTCTTTGCAATTGCACAATTTGTTACAATAAATTTCGTTTTTATTAAAAAACTCTCTTATCCAGTTGCCCGTCACTAGTGGACCATAAATTTCCATTACCAGCTTTAATGGTGTAAGGAGGAAAATGCTCACAATAAAAGTAAAGCAAACAAATCACAGCAAATGAACACAGTTATCCAAAGTGGTGGTTATATGCTGGTTGGAGATCCAGCCAAAGCAAACAAACATCGTTAGCATTTTTTATCACTTTGGCCAGTTGAAATTGCCAATGATTTTCCAACAATTTAAAATTGTAAATGACAGTGTCATCGATTAGAAATCAAGTAATTATCACAATATGGCACTTGTTATTCTTGGCCAGATGGAAAGAAAAAATAGATAGAGCAAAAGACAGGCAGATGGACGGACGTACAGGCAGACGGACAGACAGACGCATAGATATTGGCTCACACATTATTTTCTAAGCTAGAGAGTTATTTTTTATATTTATTCAGCTCATAATTGCTTTGCTTTAGCCATAAACCTCCAAGAGGTGCCAATGTCGATTTTTAAGCCGTCATCACTTTAGCTGGCCAACCAACCATAAGGTAACATGGTTTGGTTTCTTACTCATTTATGTTTAACTTTATATTTTATTTTTTGTTTTTATGTTGACTTTCCATTCCAATATTTTTCTAAGCAAGTGGGGCTTTTCCCCTCCCTGTTTTTTTTTTTCATTTTGGTTTTTTTCCTCTTCTAATTTTTCGAAAGCTTTAAGCCATTTATATGGCTTTTGATTTTTTTGCTCTCTTGTAATAATTTATGGGATTTTAAGAATCATTTTATTCGAGCAAATGCGTTTAAGAATAATTGTCATGCTTTGGGCATGTTGTTTGACTTGAACATTTACCACTTTTTACACTATTTTGTGTGTCATTTTTTTTTCTTCTAAATATTCCAATACTATTTGCCGCTTAGAAATGTTTAAAAACTAAAAATAAATCGTTTTTAAGCTTTTCAAGTGTTAAATTGTGTCTTTGCATTTAGAGAGTTGAATGTTTATCGAATAGTTGCAGGCAATCGTTATATATTGGTCATTTATAAATTTGTTTATTATAAACATTTATGAGCTGTTTTTGTCTCTAATAAGATGGTCAATTTGGCAAAGAGTTTAAAGGGGAATATAAAAAACACCGTCAAATTAATACTCTTAAAGGCAAATAGAGAATGGAAAATGTTTGACAGTGGCAAAGGTAATGAGAACAATTGTCAAGAATTGAGAAAAGTAAAAAAATAATAATTGTTGCAGCAACATGTTGCACTATATAAACAAACTTATTAAACATATTGCTGCATTATAAACGTAGATTATAAAATAGAATATAGGCTGTACTATCAACTATCCTATAGATCAGTCCGTGGACTAGGCTATAGACTAAAATATAAACTAAACTATAGACTAGACTAAAGACATTTCTATAGTGTAGAGTCTAGAACAAACTATATGCTAGACTATAGACTATTCAATAGGCTAGACTATAGACTATTCAATAGGCTAAACTATAGAATATTTTATTGGCTAAACTATATACTATTCTATAGACTAGACTATATGCTAGACTATAGACTATTCAATAGGCTAGACTATAGACTATTCTATAGGCTAGACTATAGACTATTCTATAAGCTAGACTATAGACTATTAACTATTCTATAAACCTATAGAATAGTCTATAGACTATAGAATAGTATATAGCCTAGACTATAGAATAGTCAACGCTATGAACTAAACTATATACTCTTCAGTATACTAGGCTTTAAACTATACCTTGGACTGAAACATAGCTAATACTTTGAACTGGACTGTAGCATAGGCTATGAACTAGGCTATAAACTATGCTGTAGATTTAATTATGGGTTTGACTAGTCTATACTATGTCTATGTTTTATTAAAATGTATTTCTTATAAACTTTTATTTTTTTCTTCAGCATCATGTTGCTAAACCCCAATCTGTTGTTTACTTTTTACACCCATTTTTATTTGTATATTTATTTTTTCTTTTCTTAATCTTTTTAAATTCATTTAACTTATTTATCTTTCTCATATTAATAAATACCTGATAATTAAGATTTGTTATCTTAAACATTTAAGGACCCATAAACAAAGTAAACAATTCAAAAATATATACATACAGCAACAACAACAACAGAACAACATCATCTAATGTTGTTTAGTAGTTATTTGCCTACAACAAATAGTTTTGACTTGTTAATGTCACGATTCAACACGATTCAATGAAGCAGTTGCTAAAAAATATGCCGTTGCTGTCGTTAGCATTCTTTTTTTCTCTGTTTCTTTTTTTTTGGTGTCTATTGTTTATGCCACAAATAACCACACCGAGTATTTTACACTTGATTGATTGTAAACGTGTGTTGGCAAAACATACAGAAAAAATTGTATTTATTCTATTGCTATTGCTATTTTTTTAATTTTTTTTTGTTCATTTAATATTTGCATCCGAAACAAAGCTGAACTTTGGTTGTTGGTATATTTTGGTTTTTGTCAGTTGTTGTCACGTTTCAGTTTATTATGAAGTTTGAATGTTGCAAATGAGTCTAGCACACAATTGTAATAGACAACAAAAACATAGTTAGCCGCTTAAATAACTTTATAGTTATGGTAAACATATGCTGGTTGGTATTATAAAAACAATTTTGTGAATGTGTGACTAATGTAACAAATAATGCCTTAAAACTATCTGGCCAATAGAATGGTTAAAAGCAATGATTTGAAAAAAAAAACAGCTAGATTTTAAAAGGAAACATAACTGGGATAGTTTGTATATGTGTATTAATTTATATATGTTGGAAGTTGAGTAAATTATTATTCCAGCAACATTTTGGTGTTAAAGAAAAATATATAAAAATTTACAGTGACAATTAAATTTTTTAATGCCAATTAATTAATTGCAACATTTATGTATTTAAAATTTGTCAATATGTTGCTGGACAATCAGAAAATAATAATAAATTATTTTAGTTTAAAAATCTTATTTGCAATATGTTATAATATTGGAAACGAATCTTAGCAACATGTTGCTAAACAAATAAAAAAAATATTTATAAAACAAATAATTTAGAAAGTAAGATTAAAACAAACAATTTTAATTACTTGTGCAATTTTTCCTGTATACCAGGTATTATAGCAACATGTTGCTAGATTAAGAAAAAAATACTTTGTTAAAACTCGATATAAGGAAGCTAAGAACTATTGGAACAAATGTTATTTGAAATATTGTTGCTGCAACATGTTAATGTAATAAAAATAAAGTCAACATATTGAAAAGAAATTTTAATTTAAGGAAACAAGTAGAATCATGAAATAATACCTGCAAGTTTGCTGGGCGTCCAGTATTCTAGCAACATAGCAAAATTGTTAAAATATGATGAAAATGTTGAAATTCCCTCTACAAACAATAGTTGTGATCTTTATTAATTCCAAGTTGTTGCTAGATATATTATTAGGGAGAAAATGTTTCGGCAACATGTTAAAAAAACTGGGAAATAACACTTGCAAGTTTGCTGGGCGCCCAGTATTCTAGCAACATATTTTAATTCCAACTTGTTAATAAACAAGTCTTTATAAATTCCAACTTGTTGCTAAATATATTATTAGGAAGAAAATGTTTCGGCAACATGTTAAAAAAATTAGGAAATAAATTAGATAACAGAATAACACTTTACTGGGCGCTTGGTATTTTAGCAATCTTAAGAATCTTAAAAAATTTTCTCTATATGTAATACCCCAAACCATGTTTACCTCAAATCATGTTTAATCAATGTTGCTGGATAGAAATACTAAAAGCAAAGTTTTTTCAACCTGTTGAAGAAAACATTTGGCAGCATGTTGCTAGAAAATTAAAATTTAAACAAGAATTATTAAGTTTAAATTTCTCCTACAGGTGTTGCTAGAAGCTTAGTATTATAGCAAGCATGTTGCTAGACTTTTATGAATGTTGCTATTAAAATTATGTTACTAAAACACTTAAAACATGTCTCAACATTTAACTGAAATTAAGGAAACTAATAAAATATTGATATAATATCTGAAACATTCCTGTACGTCTGGTATTGGAGCAACATGTTGCTTATTTTCAGAAATATTTGTCAAATTCTTATAAACGTTGCTTTAAAAAAATTTAAATAACATCAATATAAACAATGTTTTTGTAATATGTTGATACTTTTAAAAGATATAGCAACATGTTGACAAATTATAGAAATTTTGGAATTATAAATAAACAAAAATTCTTTCTACAGAGTTTGTGTGAACTTATTATTGTATGATTTTGTTGCTTAACTTTGAAATGTGTCAATATAAAATATGTTACTGAAATGTGAAAATTAGGGAAATATATTTTGAAAAATAAATCGTCAAGTATTCCTGAGTGTTTGGTAAAACAAAAGGATAAAATAATTTAAGTCTACAATTAAAACATTGAAATTCTCACTACTAAGCGTAGTTGTGATCTATTTCTTTAGCGACAAAATAGGTAGCCTCAACATGTTGCTAAACAATAAATTTTGCATCCAAATGTTTCTAACAAAATCTTTTGCTTAAAAGTTATATTTGTATAAAAATATGTTGCCTTTTATTCTAAATGAAACAAAAATATATTATTCTTTAAATTAATATTTAACAATTGTTTAGCAACATGTATCAATTCATAGTAATCTTGCATTTAATTAGCAAGATTGCTATGAATATAGTTTTAGTTTTAATGTTGCAACTGTGTTATTTGAACTTTTCAAAAAATGTATTAATATTTTGCCAAAAGAAAATTAAATAAATGAATTATAATCATATGTAGTTAAACTTTCAAGCTTCAGCAACCTGTTGATACATTTAAAATATATGATAAGAAAAATATTAATATAATTATTTTAAAGCAAACATTATTGAAAAAATAATACTGCTAAAAATAGCACAGTGCCAATATTAGAAATAAAATTAAATACTTAGTAATATTGCTAGAAAAATGTTGCTAATTTATAGATACATGTTGCTACCGGTAATTACGTATATTATAAAAATTTAAATATTTATTTAATGATATTTAACAACTTGCTGCTAATTTTTATATAATAAGTAACAAAATTCTGCAACATTTGTTATGTATTTTTTGTTTACGGCATAGTGATGCTACATATGTTGCTTAGCAATATGTTGCTGCAAGCATTTGTGAACAAATAATTTTTGTCTTTTTTTTTAAGTTTTAAAAGTAAAATTAGATACCTTTTAATTTTAAATGTTGCCAACAAAATTTTATATATTAAACACTATTTCAAAATTAAGCCACATAAAAATCTTTTAAAATAGAATCTTAAAATTGCGCTCAATTTGAATTTTTACTTCCATCATATGATTTTTAGTTCATTATTTATAGTTTTATTTCTTTTACTTTTTTCGAGTTGACTTTTTAACTTCAAGCCATATTTACATACAACAAATGTTTAAAGCTGTTACAAAAACTTAAAAAAAAACTCTGCCTTGTAGTTAATAAAAAGTCAACATCAAGTAGCAGCCGCTAACAAATTCAAATGTTTTTTTTTATATTTTTTCCTCTTTTCTTTTGAAGAATACAAATCCCCTTATAACTTTTTTTTAACAAGAATAGAGTGTTTTGTATGTTTTCTAAACATTTTTTTTTCATCTTTATAAATGTTGCTAAAACTTTAGCGGCTGCACCTTAATGATCTTGTTACTTAGCAACATATATTTTTTTGCTGTTGCCTTAACTATAAAATTTGTTGTTGCTTTTACAAACATTACTAACGAGCAGTAAAATTTAACTACTGAATACAAGAAAATAAAATTTGAAATGAAAAAAGAATCTTTAAGATTTTTTTTTTATTTACTGCTCCTTGCAAAGTTTTGGTTCATGAAAATGTTATATTAACACTTCAAGTCAACATGTAAGAAATTTTCAAACTTTTCTTAAGATTCTTTTAATATTGTCTGTACTGTTTCTTAACAAATTGAAGTAGGGCAATTTTGAGTTTTGAATTTTGTTTTTTTAAGGTGGGCGTTTTTATTTGTCTGCCTGTTATTTCTTAGATGACCTTTTGTATTGATCAGTTATTGAAATTTCCATGAGATTTTCTTGGAGTTTTCTTTTGGTGGAAGAAAAAACAAATCATTTATTTTCCGTTCCTTTTTTAATTTTCTTTTTAGTTTTGTAAAAGTTTTTGATTGTTTGTTTGCGTGTCTAGTCATTATATATTAAAATTAATTTTGTGCAAAACTACATGCAGCTGTCGTTAACTTTAAATTGATTTTATTTGTTTTTTAAATTTGAAAAAAAAAAAAATACAGTTAAATTTTTAAATAAAAAATTTAAAATTAAGGAATAAGAAAATAGAGAAAGATAAGATAAGGCAATAATATGTTGCAACATTTGATACTAAGAATGTTACTAAATATATATAAAAATTAATCTAAATAATTTGTTTCTTTATTTCAGGTGAATATTTGGAGAAACTATGACACGTGATATTTTCGTGAAATTGTGTCCATCCTGCTTTCAATTTGATCCAGATATCATCAACATTATCATCTTTAAAACTGTTCCAGAATAACAGTAATTAATACAGAATTTTATTTAAAAAAAGTTCAGCAACATTGTTGATAAAAAAAATTTAACTATTTTTAAATAATGATATAAATGTTGATCAAGTTTTCTTTAATAATATAATGCCCGATATGTTGAATTTTATTTAAGAAAAGGTTCAGCAACATTGTTGATGAGCAAATTTTTATATTTAGCTATATTTTAAACAAATAGTTTAATATTTATCTATTTTTCAATGAGGTTATAAATGTTGCTCTAGTTTTCTTCAAAGAAATAATATATTGCCATCAATCCCCATCATAGTAATATGTTGAATTTTATTTGAAAAAAGGTTGAGCAACATTGTTGATAAACAAATTTAATTTTAAATTTAATTTTTAATATGTAACTAAATTTGAAAATGAGATAAATTTTGACACAATATTGAATTTTATTTTAAAATATAATCTACTGTTATAAATTTGTTGCTGAATTTTTTAGGAAACTTAATTTAATTCCTAATGAAATTTCAATTTAATTATTAATATAATGTTGTTTTAAATAAAAGTTAAAATATCATATTTATAACAAAAGCTGAAAAATTGTTTTAAAATTTATTTTAATTCTCCTAAAATTTTTTATAAAAATTATATTTTAATATCAATATATATGAGATCTGTTGCCTTAGAAATATTATTAATCATGTTGCTAAAAATTTTAATAAAAATTCAATTTAAATATTATTATATAAGAATGTTGCTGCAACCTTTTTGTTATTATTCAAAATTTGCAACTTATGATGTGATGCTAGATTTTAGCAACATTTTTTGTAAGTGCATGTTAGGGAAAAAACAAATAAATTTATTATCACAGTTCTTAGCAACATGTTGCCACAAAAATGTTTAATTAAAATAAGTTATTCTTTTAGAAA
>MINK01171905.1:0-44228 GCA_001735545.1 Phormia regina
ACAAAAATACAGAAAAAAATTAAGTGCGTTTATAGGAATATGCACCAGTGTATTTCTGAATGTATTCCTCATTAAGATTATTCTATATTAAAAAATAATAAGAAAAGTGGTCTTAGTTCTCCCCTTACCGAATCTTACATATTTTATATGAAAGTTTTGAATTTAGTCCATATTTTCTAAAGCGTCAAAGCATGAATCAACTAACATAATGCAGTTTAGAAATCTCTTATATATAATTCCATAAGATCCCCATTTTCCCGACGTCCGGGAATTTTGATCGAAAATTCATAAAATCTTAGATACCTTTCGTTTTCCGGTAAGGTCGAATAAACTGTTTTTTAACAAAAAATACAGGCTTTAAAAATAACACTTTATTTAAAAAAAATGTGATAACAAATAATAATATTATTTATAGAAAAATTTGGGAAAAATTAGCTATCTAATTATAAAATGAATAAAATAATTTTCTTGTTACGTTTTATACATATATAGTTTAAGGTTAAATTTGAATTATTTCTATAAAGACACATCCCTTCAAACATTTGGAACATAAAATTATGGTTAATCTTCCGGACGTCACTTCTTCGTGACTTCCAGATTAGTGTCAGATCTGTGTACAAAATTCACAAAAACAAATTACATTTCTATTGTGCTTTCGTCTTCAATTAGTATACTTTGAAGTCACTTCTGGAAGATAATAAAATAATAATTCGAATTTAACAAAATACATTACTATGCATTAAACTTCGTGTGTTAGAAAGATAGTTAGTTTTTTATGAAAAGAAAACAACACAACAAAAAATTACCTGCATCTAATAATGTCTTTTAGTAGAAATTTAACTTTGTAACATTTTGGCTACAATATAAAAATATTCCTAATAATTACAAAAGTGTTTTATATTATTAATAAAATAATAATTTATAAATTATATAATATAATATATAAGTAGGTAAGTAAATTTACTCAAACTTTTTAGTAATATCGTACTTTATTTTAGAAAAAAAACTCAATCAAACAGACAAGTATTTTAAAACCAAACGAATTCCAAAATTTTGACTGTAAATGTGTTCCTTGTTCAAAAAAATATATAAAAATTATTATTACACATATTTTTAAAGGTGCAAGAATTTACTAGAAGTTTCTCATGAATATTTATTTATTAAATATAAAATTATTTTTTATATGACTTTTATAATGTTATATATAGATAATTGTGAAATATGTAATTATGAAATATACATAAATATAAAAGTAAAATTATCTTTCAGAAGAGTGTAATACGAAATTTCTGTGATTATCGTTGGCTGGCGCTCAGAAGAGCCTTCTTCGACACTTCCAGAAGTGTTTTGTTCTAGTCATCTGTAAGACAAATTCCACAAGTAACAGTTCTTGATATTAATTACACTTTGACAATAGTTTCAGCGATGAGTTTTAACTTCTGGAAGGCTTTTCTTAGCCACTTCCTCAATAGAAAATGTTTGCAGTGATACCTCATTGAATAAGTATGTATTAGTATAATTGAGAATACGTACGTCACACTGACATTACAGTATGAAAAGTCAAAATCGTTAATATTTTAAATAAAGTATGAGAGAAATTTTCAAATAAACGATTTTTATAAAAAGGGCTTTCAGTGAATGTGTAATAAATTAGTCAATTGCACTTTTATAAGATGGTTCATCGGCAACATATCTTAGAAGTATGGATATGACTATGGGCGACAGTAAATTAAAAAAATATTAAAGTATTAATTATCTAATTACGCATAACTATGGAATTAACATTCATAACACTACTGTCACATACTTATAAACCATTTAAATATTTTAGCTTTATATTAAATTAACGATTGTAATAATATATTACTTAAGAAGTAGAATTGAATTAAAAATTTGTTTCACATAATAACCGAAAGTTTGAAATAAAAATTTGTTCCCATTATTCTGCCGACGTTATTTCCTATATTAGAAAATAAAAATTCCCTTGTGGATAGGTGAAGTTAACAAATCGCTTGAAGATTGCAAAACCATTTAAGATGTGCAATAAGGAAGGTAGAAAATAAAATTCATAAGCTTCCTTTGAAAATAAAAACACAGGTATTTCCTTTTATTTATGAGACCTCCAAGTAATTAATGCTATGGGGTGGTTCCGATATGACCGCGGTGAAATGCTATGGTACGTTAGAACATTGAATTGTTGATCCGATGAAGAGGCAGTGCGGTGAAAGGAAAAGGAATGAAACCTAATAGCCGGTAAAATAAATAAAAATAGAAAACGGATTTTGGATTAATAATACTGTTTTTTTTTCGGTTTTCGAAATCGTCAATAGTGCTGTGCAAGTATTATGTATTAGTACCGACTATTTGCACGCTTTTTTGGGTACTCAATATGAAAAGTAGTTAGGTTAGGTTGAAAGGATGACACCGCCTATTTCAAAGTCGGTACTCATAGAGACCAAATTGGTCCATTATGATTCCGTAAAAGCTACGATCCTCTTATTCGTATTTTAGTGCAATCTACACCTTCCATTTCGTTGCCTTGATATATTTAAGGATAACCCAAGGATTTGTATCTATTGTATTAGTCAGCATCTGAAAGAAAAAAAAGATCCAAAAACATTAAATCGCCTATTGGATAGGGCGGGGCATTTACATAAGAAATGATTTCTGTCTTCGACAGCTTCCCTACACCACCTACAAGTATCATCTTTTTTAATTCGTAATCTTACCGTATGCTTACCAATAGTATTGTGACCAGTAATAAGATTAATTACCATTCTCACTTGCGTCCTATTCATTTCCAGATGAATATTACTGTATTTTATTTTTTCTTCATCCCAAAATTGCTTAGTCTGTTTAAAGCCACCAGATTCTTGCCATCGACTCGACCAAATAGTACTCGATACATGTTTAATTTTTTTTATGACCAAGAATAGGGGTGGGGTAACTCTTATTGTGTTTTCCTGTGGTAGTTGCGCTCCTAGAATATTCTTATGGCCAGTCACCCAGCAAAGGTTAATGAAGAGCTAGAAGCTCTTTGTGACAGCTGCTGACTACCTTAGACATAATATTACCCGTCTTTAATGCCTTTATAGTAGCTTAACTATAAATGAAAAAGCGTGGATATTTGTAACATTGATACTTGTCTTGCTGCCATGGCTATCGTGTAAATTTCGGCTTGGAAAATACTACAATCGGTTCTTAAACGATAAAAGGTCTTCAAATTCAGCTCATTGTAAAAAATCCCACATACAGTTCCATCATAATTTTACAACCATCAGTGTAAAAATTTCTGAAAACTTGGCATTACCAGTTAGCCTCTTCCATTACATTGTAGGATGTTAAATAATCTGTTATACAGCCTCCAGTCACATCCCTTCAGTTTTCATTGAATTCGTTTGCTTTAGCCTGTAAAGGGTCGAATGTTCAGGTTTTCCCTCCAATTCAGTTTACCGTCTAGATAAATTCCCAGAAATTTTGCAGATCTAGTCAGCAAAAGGGTGAATCCATTTAATTTAGGGAGATTAAAGCGGGGTGATTTCCTTCTTCTCGTGAAAAGTACAAAATCGGCTTTGGAAGGATTTACATTAAGACCACTTTTCGTAGCACACACCGAGATGAACTTTCCCCAAGATATCAAATATAGTATCAAGGAATTTTCCCGATGATAATATTACTAAATCATCTGCATAAGCTATCACTTTTATGCCTGTAGCATCCAAAGAGCTTAAAATCTCGTCCACAACTAGTAACTAAAGTAGTGGCGATAAAACATTACCCTGAGACTTTTCTTTAGTTACGGTTGCATGTAAAGAAGATCCACCTAATTCCGCAGTTATTTGTCAATTTGTCACCTTAATATCATAGCTATACCGAATAGGAGCACGTTGGATGACCGAGATTCAACATTTTTAAACGCCCCTTCAATGTCCAGAAAAGCTGCCAATGTATACTCTTTGATTGAAAAAATTTTTCGATAGCATGAACCACAGAATGTAATCCAGAATCTAATGATTTCCCTTCAATATATGCATGTTGATTTTTAGAAATATTTCTGTAATTTAGTCTTTATCTAAAATTCTCTCTAAGGTTCTCAGCATAAACGAAGTTAGACTGATTGGTCTATAATCTTTGGGCATATAATGTAGAATTTTGCCAGCCTTTGGTACGAAAGCGCCTTAACTTCCCGCCAAGGTTTAGGAACGTATGTTCCATTAAGACAGAATTTAAATATATTAATTAGAGTATCCCCAATAACCTCTATTGATTTATAAGGACAAAATGTGTTTACAGCTTACTTTAAATTATGTAGGTTAATAATATTATCTAAGTTCGAACAATTCTCTTGATTAAAATCTTTTAATTCCTCATCTAGGTGCTTCTCAAATATGCACCCTGGGAAATGTGTTCGAAATAAAATCTTAAGTAACTAATAGTTGCGTTAAAGACGTGTAAAGAAAAACTCCTTACACTTCTAGGAACCCAAACTACAGGCGATGACATTAATTTAGAGGATTTGGTAGATGCGAATAAAAATATTACAGAAAATTCATTTGCTTAAATCGAGAAATATATACAAGAAGATATATTTGAAAGGAAAAATTGTCCTTTAAAATGGTGGAAGAGTTAAAAAAATAAATATCCGTATCGAGAATTAAAAAGTAGTTGCATTTGGCAGCACTAATCGCCGAAACTATTTAGCTCTTAGAAAGAATTCGAAAATTCGGAGGCGTTGAGTTCTGCTAACTACGAAAGCAAACTACTT
The DNA here is from genome assembly GCA_001735545.1 of Phormia regina. Taxonomy (NCBI): domain Eukaryota; kingdom Metazoa; phylum Arthropoda; class Insecta; order Diptera; family Calliphoridae; genus Phormia; species Phormia regina. Next base: position 4,766 of record MINK01171905.1, read on the forward strand.
CGGACTCAACAAAATTCGGAGTCTTTGAATTCGGTTAACAATGAAGGCAAAGTATATAGTTGTTACTATATATTTTAAAACGTGTCTATGTTAAGGATCGGATGTCGGGTTATATTCGGGATCGTGCAGTAGTGCTATACGAACAAAAATATCAGCTGCCTTCTGTCACAAAGTCAAAAATAAACTAAATGGGAATTATAATGCGTACCATGTTATAAACAATAATGTACATCATTGGTAGGCTGAAAGAGAGGATATACAAATCGATTGGTCGATCTGTATAGAACTGAAATTAAAAATTTTAATTTTTTTAAGATTATTGTGTTCCGATTTATCTATTTATTTAGATTTTTTAAGTTTTTTACATATTTAGTATATTTCTTGATAATTGTGGTTAACACGAATCTACGTTCGTCCTTTTTATCAGGTGTTGACTTTTTTCTTCAGTATAATTGCTCTAGTATAATTTACCATAAATTGGTCGAATTTGCGAGACCTAGCTCCTCTCACATATTTTTTATTAGTTATTTTTCAGAAAAATATAAAAATGTCACTAAATAATATTTTCTTATAACTAAAAAACCTTTTGACCCACCCCCGGTAAGTGTATCCAAGCTCAAACTTAAGCTTGCCTACACTTTTACTGCACTTTTTGAAATTTCAATGAAAATATTTGAATTAAACTTTGCTGTGGGAGATTAAAAAAAAAATTATGGGAAATAAATATGGAACTTCGGAATTGAACACCGTGGGGGTATACAATTTTTTAAAAACGTTGTTCTTTTTCAAAATTCTTTCTTTTGCTATTCTATAACATATGTATACGATTTTTTTGTAGATGTCAACAGAATTCTCCTATATAAAAAATCTTTAAAATCGGTCCAGATGTAGGGAATCAGGATCGTTCTTACACACATTAGTGTCTCTAAGCAACACACTAGAAGAAATTGTAAACTAGAAGAAATTGCGGCGACAGTAACCCTTAAAAATTTTTGTTCCCCGATATCGGTTGGAAACATTTTAAAATTTGAAAAATTATAAAAAGTTTTTCACCCTTTAACTTTGTTTAACATTGGCTCACTGTAGCAGCGTATGTGGTCCAGCCAAAGTGTACAAGGGTATTTTTTTATTTGAATTGAAATTGGTTTATCCCAAAAAACAAGAAATAAAATGTATGTGAAACATAAAATTTACTAACATTCGAATTATTTTTAAAACTTCAGAACATATGATTGAGGAAGCAAAATATAAAAAACAAATCCCTCTATTTCATTTTTAAATAGAAGAATATACATATTAAAATTTCTAAAAAAAAAAAACAATGTATAGAAATACTTGGTATACAAAACATATCAAATTAAATTAATTTTGCATTTAACATTTAAAAGCATAAAACAATAGTTAACAACATTATCAACCTTTGCCCTTTTGCAAACTTTTTTTCAACTTATAAAATACATAGTAACAACTTCATCACATTTACAACGTAATTAGTATAGAAAAATAAATAAAAGATTTTGACGGATACTAAATAATAAATGTAAATAATGAATACATTATTTACACTAAATATTGAATATTAAGAACTTTCAATAACTTTGTTTTCATAGATATACGTACTGTCTTCGATTTTACAACACGGGCAGTGTTGACGTTTTGGATACATTTAACCAAAATTTTTTATTTTATTTTTTTCTACTGGGGAGATAGTGACTTTTTTATTTTATACCAAAATTTTATTTGTATAAACTAGTTTCATAGTACTATTTGCATTACTTTATACATCTATATGTTTTCCAACAATAAATGATTTTGTAACTCAAAAGTTATTATGAATTTCATTTCTTTTTTAATTTTAAAAATTTTAAAACTTATGATGTATTCTATCGTCTAATTACGCTACACAAAGTTAAGTTTTGTTTTGCCAAACAGAAACAATTTTGTCAAAATTCAAATGCAAATTCCTGAACATATGAATTGTACTTTATTCGACTACTATTGTGAAGAACTCTCGACAGAAAGGTTTTCGTCAATTGATTTTCCTGATATGATGATACCACTTCTACTTCTGTTGTTTTCATTATGTCACATCTGTTTAAATGTTGTTTAAACAAACTACGGACAATCGTTTTGTCTTATTTTTGGTGGAATATACAACAAGACATTTATCCGTGTTGTCTCCGATTAAACAGACATTTGAATGTCTGTATAATATCCATTTTCTAAATAGTCTGGGAAATGTTTTGAAACTGTAATGGTTCATCTGACCATAATGTAACAACTCTTGCTTTATATGTACTTTTTGAAGCTTAATATTATTCTACATCAATTTCTTCATCCGAATCAGAGTCATATATGTAATCATATATTCTTCTAAATCTCGACCATCTTCATCCAATGATAAATGTTATTGCTCATCCACTATCATCACTAACGGAATAAATACCTTTAAATACTACATAAGGTGAAGAAATCCCTCATTTTTCGATCTACAAATTACTTGTACCATTTTCTTATATATGATTTCTATGACGTTCTTACCTTGATGGCTTCTTTTTCGATAGATCACCATAATATAACTTCGTTTTCCGCCATCATTCAAAATATATTGACTAAAAATTAATTTTGGTTCCATTTTCGAATAACCTTTTGAAAATTTTAAAAATACATAATTTTTGAAATAAAGAACAGCAATCGGATTTGACATTTCCGATTTTAATAAAATTCACTGCAAGCATTAACCATTGGATGTGTTTCCGAAAACATAAAATTCAGATCCGTGTTTTTTACGGTACTAAAATATGGCGATTAAAAAAAATGTTTAATAACTTTATAAATTAATAATTATTTAATTCATAATAACTTCTTAACTATACATGAAAGATTTCTAGTTGATACTTCATATTAAAGACAAAGATATTACCTTCATAACGATATATACAAAGTTTTTTTAAAAACCGGAATTTATAAAATTCTTCTGGATATAAAATTTCAAATTATTAATAACTCGTAATCTATAGTAATTAAATATTAGTTAAAGTATAATTTTAAATTTTAAAAATAAAAATATTAGTTTTAAAATAATATATAGTGAGTTACTTTAGTCTGAAAGTTCAAAGGTCAAAAAAGACTTACAAAAAGTAAACCATTATATATCTGGAAACGATATCTTTAAAAAAATATATAATCTTAATATTAATTTACATACAAAACTTGTGCAAAATGACAATTTGGACACCCATTTACTTTTGAAGTTATGTAACAAAATGTAAACTGAAGTAAAGTATATATCAACTCAACTCCACTAGAGAACGCCCAGAAAAATTTTCAATGTGTTTCGATTTTGCTAATATTTTTCATACTCTATGGAGCCATTTAAATATCTCTATATTTATTTATTTATTTATTTATTTATTTATTTATTTATTTATTTATTTATTTATTTATTTTTTTAATTTCGAAAAATTCGCAAATTGCATTCGCTTGAATGCATTACTTTTAAATTACTACATTTATAGTGGACATGTTTTTCTTATAAATGCAATTAATATCGAGAAGAAATTGGCGAATTTTTTTTAAAATTCCAAAATAAAAATAGGGATATTTAAACGGCTCTATAGCCGTTTATTGAGATATTAACCAATAATCTTTATATTATCGATTTTGACCTTTGAACTTTCGAATTGTATGAAGTTTTACTACTCATTTACACAAAGTTAATGTATTTTTCTATTAAATGAAATAAAAATAAGAATTGTGTAATGAGGATTTTAGAAATTATGAGCAATAAAGTGTTGAAAACTTTTGGTAAAAATTCAACTGTATTTTTTCTGTAATTACAGTTCAAATTAAAAATCCAATTGAGATCTTATATGTGTTTCGAATTTTGTAAAACTCGGTGAAGCATCAGTGCCTAGCAAGTGAGCGTAAAACGTGGGCGTGGCATCCAATCGAGATCTTACATAAACATCAGCGGCATTGCAACTATCTGTGTGCATAATTTCCTGAAAATCGGTGCAGCCGTTCAAGTGATTTTACATAGTCTATAACCATCTCCGATACTGGTACTATCTGCGCGTTAAATTTCGGGAAAATCGGTTTAGCCGTTTTTTTTTTAATAAATGTATCAGGATATTAAGTTTTATACAACTGTTCCAAAACACATTAATGACATCAGGAATACGTTATATTTTTTTATCTTATTTGATATACAGCATTCACAAAAAAATGTATTTTTGATAAAGGTTTTAATATGTAAATTTCCATAAGAAAAAGTTAGTGAACCTTTATCAAGTATACATTTTTTGTATTTATATGCAAAACATTTTTCTAAAAACTACGAAAAGAACTTGACTCCATCATTCTTATCGCACTCACATGGAGTGCCATTTGTCACATTCTTTGCAATTTTGTCAAGTATAACAGGTAGTCTTCACTAGAGATGAGATGATGTTAAAATTATATACTCAAATTTCAATATTTTTAATATGACTTACATGCATCCTGTCGATTTGACTTTTGCGAGTGTTTTGTGATGACAACAAGCTTGTTATGTCCTTCTTGAATTTTGCCAGGATTTTCGGCCAAGTTATCTTGTCGTTCTTCGAGGAGATGCCCATCTCTGTTTGTCTATTAGTTTCTTTTATTTACAGATATATACGAAAAAACAGATCTTATGTCCTTCTCCCTAAAACGTAAGATCTGTTTTTTAGATTTCAATTTTCAAAATGATATTTCTCGATTTATAGGACTATCCACTATTTAAACTATATTTGAACTTAATGCTCATGGAATTTTTTATATTTTATAAAAAATGTTATTTGGCATTATTTGAGAGATTGCTATAGTGCGAAAAATGGCGCACACCTGCCTAAAAGTCTCGTGATTACTAACGACTTTGTAACACATTTACAAACAGTAATGTCAAAAAGTAAGCCAATATCTTGTTCAAATAATTCAAAACCAATTGATCACGATCTGAAACCACTTCAAGAAAAATTTCACAGCCCTTATAAAGTTATTGAAAGGTTTGACAAATATTTTACCGTCAAAATTTGAAACAAATCAAACAATATTTCAATTGATTGTTTCAAACCTGCTTTTATAGAAATTAATGCAATAGATGATGAAGAGGTTGTGGATAATAAGCACTATATCATTTAAAATACATTAATTTGGGGAAATATTTTCAACAGGACAGAATAAAGTAGAAAATTAAAAAAAAAAATAAATAAAAGTAAAAAAGATTAATTAAAGCAAGTCCCATAGATAGTCTATCAAATATAGCGTTTGGGAATGTGACTAACATCGAAATCACAAAACTATGTTAAAAGTAAGAAACTTAAGAAAAATAAGTTTTGGTATTAGTCCTGTGACTATTCCTATCCGCTACTCTTACACCAGCATCTATGAGATATACTTAGATAAGTCTGTTAGTCTTTAGTTGCGAAGCGTACAAAGACGCATACGTGTTCCTTATTTATACGGCATGAGCGACCAGCTTACGCTTTGATATCTAATAGTTCAGCGAAATCTAGACCAGTGTGGTTAAAAGAAGGAGACATTTCAGGAGGCTGAGCGATCATGATTTGAATTTACTTATTCAATTTTCATAAGTTTCAAAAAGAGTTGATTGGTTCATGAAGGCTTAGAAGGTGCACAGAATTAACCAAAAGGCATGAGTACTGATATTTATATCGAATTATTATTTGATATTTTCACCATAATATAAATTAGGACTGGATTGAAGTGGTCGACAAACACTTATTATTCCTTCAAAATCAAGAATTTGATTCAAATTCTACCGAAAAATTATTTTTTATTTTATTTCTTGTACTCATTGGGATAGCTGACTTTTTCTGGCCTATGCCACCAATCTGTTTCATCAATCCAAATTTATGAACATAAAGTTTTTTATGATTGAACTGGCTTCGGGATAAATAGGCTGGATATAACCATCTAGTTTATAAATGCTTTTATTGACTAAGTAAGAGCACATATAGAGACGAGAAGTTAAAAATAACATGGACCTTACTATACGTGTCAGTTGTAATTCAGCATAAAAAACAATCATCTACAATTTCTGTAAAAAAACGAATTTCATTAAAATTGTGTTAAAAATTTCGAATTTCTTAAATTAAAAGTATATATTTACTCTGTGACTGAGTGAAAATAATGAAATCTTATAAGATTTATTAGAATACGTTTACCCCATGTTTAACATGTAATATAATATAAACAAAATAGTTACATGTTTCTTTACAAAAACATAAATCCATTTAACATTTCATGTAATAAAATAAGAAAAAATCTTGAACATAACCTACAATTTGAAAATTCAGATATTTAGATATATAAAAAAGAAAAGGGTCATTAATAAATCGTACATTTTATTGTTGTAGTCATAGCATAATTATAAAGTACTCGCACATTTACAAAAACAACAATTCCTTGTATTTTGTTAGTGTAAAACTACNNAAAACTACTCCTCACAATGTCAAAATGATATGAATAGAAAATGAGAGAATAAAGGAGAGCAATAGTAAAATGCTCACGAAAAAAAAAATTACATAGAAATGCAAAAACAATTTGACAGTAACACGAGGTGCGTCGATGAAAAAATTTGAAACAGCTGTTCTTACGAATATACTTTCTAATTATACTATGGTTGTAATTATAAGCGTTTACTTCAAATATTATCTGAAACCAAGGTAGATTAAGAAGGTAATGACAACTCTACAACAACTACAATGCCAACAAAAACCCCATATATTTTGTTTTTGTACTGCAATCTGATATGTCAACGTTAATTTTGACACTCCATCATGTTTGCTTCATAAAACAAAACAATTCATATAATAAAAAGAGAAGAGAAACCGCAATAACAAAAAAGTAAGCAAATAAATGTAAACATAAACAAAAATTTGACATTTTAAATTACAAAACACAGGCCGCCATATTGATTTCAAAATTAAAAAAATTGTCAGCTGTTTTAATCTACCTTGATTAAACTTGTGGTCATCACTTCACATTCGTAATTTCGGCATGAAATTACATAATTTATCATTGGTCTGAACAATTCGTTAGGTGGGGAACACGAGTTAAGAACAGATTTCCTGTTTTATTTAGACCAAGATAAAGAGAGTGAGCATAGAAATCAATATCATGGTTGTAAATAGTCGCTGTTTACGCTAAAATGTAACCATACGGCAGCAACAGTAAATAGTTAAATTTTGCTGATACTGTAGCTATTACAGCCATACTCACAAAAAATAATATATTTTTGATAAAGGTTTACTAAGTCTTTGTAGGTAAATTTCCATAAGTAAAAGTTAGTAAACATTTATCAAGCATATATTATAGAATTTATAACGAAATTTTAAAATTATATTATGCGTTAATGGTTTGTTTTCGACTTCCAAAAACTTTGATAAGTAAATGATAGTTTTCTATTTTATTCATATCTTTTCTGTTCTATATTATTAATTGAAAGTTAATTTCATTTTTAAAGTTATATTTTATTTCAAACTTAACACAGTATACAAAATAATAAAAAAATATAAATAATAAATTATATTTCAGAGATAGTAGAAAAGGTATTTAGATAAATATGATATTTTGCAAATATCTTAAGACGAACACCAACATAACTTCCTAGAGCTGTATTATTTTATTATTATAATTTTATATATTCGCGTAAATTTCGACATTTCTTTTGATAAAAAGTTGTCTAATATAGACACTATTCAACGTATATAAATTTTCATAGTATAATTAGAAAGTATACTCGTAAGAAAAGCTGTTTTACAATCAAATTATTTTTGTATTTTACTATTCCTCTCATTTATTCTCCCATTTTCTGTTCATATTATTTTGACATTGTGAAGAGTAAATTTAAACTAACAAAATACAAGGAATTGTTTGTTTTTGTAGATGTGCGAGTACTTTGTTATAATACTATGATAAATATTATTATTTTTCGTCAAGGTATGATAAGCCCAAATTACAATAGCGCCTAACCAGCTGCAGTGTATGCTGACACAATGCTGATATTTTAGAATGCACTGTTTGTTACGTTGAGTCTACATTAGAGAAATTTTGATCAAGAGAAACGTAAAATTTTTGTTTGAGTTGCAGATATTCTTTATCCATTAAACCATGTAAATACCAAAAACAATCCAGATGTCGTCTTTTACCAAGCATTATCAAGATAAAGTTGTCAGAGTTCGACCGCAGACAATTTTCTTTTAACGCTGCAAAAATACTGACAAATTCCGACTACATTAACAAATATTTATCAAGATAATTTTCTGACATTTGCCTTGATCAAATTATGTCTAACGTATACTCAATGTTATGGAGTTGATTATATCGTTTCTCACTTTACTGCGCTGCTTTCATATATAGAAAGAGAGATTTAAAAAAAGATGGTAGCACTGTACTGCTTTTTGTATTGTGTCGCTGTTGTTTTTGTTTTTCATTCGAATAGTTTAATAAGAAAAACACAAATAATCTAATTAATGCTACCCCCTTAAAATAAAAAAAGTAAAAGAAAATAAATGGAAGAAAAAACTAATTGAATTTATAAGAAATATTCGTTTCTTATATGATAAAACATTCTGCATACTAAAATCAAATTTTAAGAGATAAAAAAATGGATGAATTTATCAAAAGAATTGCATATACCCGGTAAATATATTATTTATCATCAAAAAAAATATCAAAATAAAACTGTGTAAGCTGTTGCTGCTTACATCCAATGTAATGAAGCCGACAGCAATAGTGAACAGCTGATTGTTTTTGCTGCAACAGCGGGATACGCGCTATTGTAATTTGGGCTTTACAATCTCTTCCTTTTTTTAGTTTCAGTAACTTTTGTTATATTTTCTCTCCAAGTTTTTAGAGAATTGAGATTCATATTAAAAATTTATTTTATATTTATCAAGGCATACGTTAAAATAAATGCCAATATAAACAAGATAACATAAGTCAAACAGCTGAGTATTCTTATTTTGTTGCTACAGCTGTCTACTGCATATATAAATTTGTTTTTTCATTGGTTTTGTACAATGTTTGAACAAAGAAAACGAATCCATTTATGTTTTTTAAATATGCAGTTGACAATTTTAATAAATAAAAACAATAAGCTGTTTAACTGATACGACATTTTGTCTCGATAAAAATTTATGGAAGGTGTCAACAATTTAATAAAAACAACAATAAAGTATTCACGGTATGCTGCTTATCAGGTTATGAGAATATATAGTAATATAAAAACCACAGAATAATTTATTTGTTACAATTTTTATTTTTATTATGAATATTTCTGTTTTTAATATAATCATATAATCTGATAACCAGACTATCTTTAACGACCTTAATATGGCGAGTTCATTAACGTGTTTTATATATGCAGTAATAACCAAAAATAATAATTTTTTAAATAAAGTTCTCTTGTGCAGATTCGCACTGATATTTATTTTTGACTTAATAAAAATTTATCTAATATAGACACTATGTAATTGCGAATAATACAACGTCGTTGCCACTTTTTTACGTCCACACAATTTTGGTTGATATTAGTTTTATTTTTCCCATAGTAAAAGAAAATGACTTTTTAAGCATAGCTGATTTGAAATTTTTCATGTGAGTATCTCGCAAAACTGATAAAAAGTATCATTTATTAACGTACTGTCTACACTAGCCTTTTTCTTGTTCGCATATGAACAAAACTTCGGCAGAGAAATACACAATTTTTTTCCATTTTGTTTTGAGTGGGCAGAACATTTGTCGAACAAATCATAATGTTATAATAAAAGTACAATCAAAAATAAGAATGACGACTTTATCAAGCAACGTCAAGACAAAGTTGTCAGTACTCGAGCGATGTCAACTTTGTTTAAATGTTGCAAAAACACTGTCATATTCAGCCAATATAGAATTTGATAAAATTAATTAATAACAAAAAATAAATAATAATAATGGAAAACAACAAAATTATGTTTTTTTTATGCATTAAGGCTCAACTACATAGAATACTTTCGCTTCAACTGCGACTGACAGCTGCAGTAAAATACATTTATATGGAATTGAACCAAATCAGTACGCCAGACTTTTGCGTGAAGTACTTCAAAGATGAAAAATTTTCAACTTTGAATTGTCAAAAAATAAAAGGTAGTTTGCTTTTTATTCTCATTTTAAAATTTTTTCGATGGGTCGAAAATTTTCATTTGCAATTCTTTCAACTAAAAACATAATTTAAACTATGCGTTTTTGGCTGTCAGTCGCAGTTGAAGCGAAAGTATTCTATGTAGTTGGGCCTTTAGTGTAGATTTTGCATTAAGATATAGTTCTTCTGAATGTTATTAACTATAATTTCTAAACTTTAAGGTACAACGAATGAACAAAAATTCATCGTATCGCAGTTAACTATTTTAACCTGTCTTATGCAGATGTGTGTAATTAGCCATTGAAACAAATTTAGGTAGCGTATCGCAGAAATCCATTGAAATTACATTATTACGTACTTGATTTTTTGATAGCTCGGCAATTTACTTTCTTTGTAAGATAACTAGAGAATAGGGTTGTTTACACAATAAATGCTCAAAAGCATATGATACGTTTACTTTTGTTGACTTTCCTCAAAATATTTCACAATACTTTTCTTCAAACTACGCTGCGTCGAGAAGTTGAATGGTTGGGACTTTATTAATAATGGTATTTTTCCAGAAATGTTGGGATTTTATATTTTTATTTATACTGGCAACGCTGTGTGTTTATGGAAAGTAGTCACTAAATACAACAAATGTCTTTGTTAGAACTTTACAGCGCAAAAATAAAATAATAGTTTTATTTAGAGAACTAATATAAATATTTCAATCATTTATACTACAACTGAAGGTAAGAAATATTAGCAAAGTCAACGTAAAGATTATGGTGAAATCGGAAATTAATTGTGACCATTGCAAATGAAAAAAATATATATATGAAGTAAGAATACATGTATGTGGTATTGTTTTTCTTTTTAACTTTTGTTTAAACAAAGCCAAGACACCCCCACCCCCAGCAAAAAGTTTTTCGCCATTAAAAATTGTGTAATATTAGGTTTTTAAAGTCCTTCCCTAATTGTTAAATAAATAAAAGGTAGACTAAGTGAATGTGTATAATTAAATAATATTTGAAGATTAGAAAAATAATGCGCATAATGTAAAACTAATGGATCGAAAGTGGATGGGTAGCTAATCCATGACTAAATAATACCCTACACTATTATAATAAAGACTTACAAGTATGTAAATTTTTATATATATTATGGAAATTGTAAGGTTTGATGAAATGGTATTTACTCAAATGTAACTAAAATTTGCAAAATGTATTTTTTTTTGTGGTATATGAGGAATAAAGATTGTGATCAAATAATTTTGTTTATTTTAACCATATATTATTAAGTTTGTATATGTTTGTGACACACGCACGACTAAACAGCTGAACGTATTTAAATAAAACAACAAATAAGTTGTGTGTTTAAACAATATCGCTTTTTTTTTATTTCGTACTTCTTTGTTCAGTAGATGCTTTGTTAAGCAAGTTTTGTTAATAAACCAATTTTTGGTGCAATATGGTTAATATATAATATCTACAGTTTAATGAAATATGAGAATTAGGATTGTAAACATATTATTTATTTATTTTAAATAAGTGTTGTCGTAAGCTCATACTGCAATACAAATTTTATTTGGTGTCATTGAAATAAATTTAAACAAAGGATTTATATTATAGACTTGGGAACAAATCAAGAAAATCAGCACACTTGAAATTATTTTATTGTTTCCCTTAAAGGTTTTTTGTGTAGGAATTTTCTCCATTGGGTAAGTCGAACACCGGCTACACTAAATGAGCTATTTTGGAATATCAATGAAATTTCGCAATTTTTATACATAATGCCAATTTTGTTCTCAAGAGTTAATTTATTTGATAGTATTATATATCTTTGAAAAGGTATTTGTAAGTGTTTTTAAACGGTATCAATATAATAATTATAATCCGATAATTATTAACAAAGGAAGTCAGGAAAATATATTTAAAATTTTGGCGGCCTATAACTTGTAAACCAAGAAGGAGCGAACAAAAATTTTTATAGCACTATAATCACGATTCAATTTAATTTTTAAACTCTTCCAAATTAATAAATTTTTGTTTTAACAAATTTGACTGTATTTTATTGTTGACAAAAAATATTCAGCAAATGTCCATTAAAGTTTCTTTGCTTGGGCTATGATTTTTAATTAATCCAATTTTACTGTATTTATTATTTTTTGCAGATGCATGTTTTTAAATATAAAACACCAGTATAACTTACAGTGCCTTATAAACTATACACTACATAGATTGAACTAATTTGTTGGATTTCAGGTGCAATTGCACCTGTCTATTTCTGTAGCATATTAAAGGAAAAGGTAAGGTAAATTACATACACAATACGAAGAAAAACAATATATGTTTTGATTATTTTTAACCTATGATCAAAACTATTTTTAGTCTTAATAAAAATATTAAAAAACTCTTTAATTCATATACACTGCCGGACAAAATAAAGTATGTTTTCCTATACTAGCTATTTATTTCATAATAATTGTCATCTATGTGCGTTATTTATCAAATTAATAAAAAAAGTATTGATTAATCGAAAATTTAAATATTCATTAAATTATATTCAGATTTAAATATGATATCGAAAATAAGGATAAAATAGAGACGTATAATAGAAAAGGAAGTGAACTGTTAAGAATTGTTTTTTTATTTCTTTATTTAACGCAATAATATAAGACGAAATACACTATCCTTTTTTGTGAGAGATCAATAAGTAAAAACAGAAATGAACATTTGAATAATAAAAACTACAATATTCACTATAACTTTAAGATGAATTTTCTAAATCTGTTGCTTTATTATAACTCATTTAGTTAAAAAGTTATTTGGTTTTTAAATCGGATGAATTCATAATGAAAAAATTCTTATTTAGTTTTTTTGATGCAAATTATGTTGAAACGGTTGGATATATATTCATATGTGTATGACACAATACAGGATATTTATTTAGATTAAATTACGTGCGTCCATCTGAATAACTAATTTCTGATTTCTATATACGTGTTTCTTTGCAATTATAAGTGTTGGTTGAATTTTTACACGTACTTATTATGGACATAGTGCTTCAATATTCTAGGGAAATGTGTAATGTGTTGCCGATGATAGATGACTTAAAAGTTATTGAGTTTTGATCATTTATATCCCCAAAAGAGTACATTGTGAAGCGGAACAGAAGTAGATTTGTCCATAAAGCACCTCGAAGACAATTATTAGGTAGCAAATAAGTAGTACATTTTATTTTGTCTGACAGTGTACACACACGCCGTGCAAAATAATAGCAGTGCGAATGTGTTAAATTACATTTGATGGAAAAATATATACTTTTTTCATTTCAAAATGCGAAAGAAACATATAAATAATAATGGGTGAGCTCGATATTGTATCTACTTTTTAAGAAAAATAAAAATATGTTTTATTATATAATCCTTTGAATTTTAGAACTGTAAAAAATGTTTTTTCGTTTTACCATGTAATTTGTTTTTAGTTGAAATATATGTGTTGTATTCTTATTATAAAATTATTTAAATATTTATATACCTACTTCGTATTATAAAATACGGTTTGGAACAAATAGTATGACAACATGCCAGGTTTATTAAATATTGTTAATAAACAATTTCGCAAAATGATTCTACTCTTTGTGGGTTTTCTGGATGCGATAAAAATGTATCACTTACCCCTGGAAGCGATCAAAATCGTGAAAATTATAACTTTTTAACAAAATTTTATTTAAAAGTACCTATAATATTATTGATATGCCCTAATAAATTATAAATTATTTATTGTTGAGTATAAAATTTAAACCCTTGTATTTTATTTTTTATGGCATTTGAAATCTTTTAGGGGTTTAGAATGAAAATTTAAAAACGATAAATTCGAAATACAAATTATATGTTTTTAAAAGCGTATATATAGCGCTAAAAATTGTAAAAATATTTTTTTTTTTGAGTTTTTGTGGAATTATTAGATCTGCTTTTATCAAAACCTAAAATATATTTTCATTATTCCAAATAATATATAATAACCATAGGATATCTAAACTTACATAGTCGGAATGGAATTACAACAATTCCAAAAATTTCTTAATCCACTATATCAATGCCTTTTTAAATTACAAAGGCAAAAAATAGGTGTGACCATATTTTTTGTTTCCTTTTGAAAACATTTTATTTGGCGTGGCAGAATCGTATTTTTTTTAAACGGATTTTTATAAATAATCTGACTTAAAAACGTCTTTTGTTTGAAGAATATCTCATTAAAAATACAAATAATATAAAAATTTGATTACAGGGTTATGCTCAAGTGTTGTATTTTTAATTGAATTCTAATAATGTTTCTTGTGATCCAAATCTACATACAGTTACGGACACCAAATAGGATGAAGAATTTGTCCTCACTGAAAAGGGACTTACCTTTTATTTAGGTAGTATTAAAGGATTTTATTTCAGTGTATAATTATAATTCAATATGTTCGCAAAGATTTGGCACTGAAAGTTTTATTGTTTTTCATAAAAATTTGCGAAACATAAAAAATTCAAATAAATATTCTTAACTGTGTTTTTGTGCCCTTAACCGTATGAACCTGTTAATTAAGTTCAAATAATAAATATCGATTTTTAATTAAATTTTCTTTATAAAAAATAGTGTTTGAAAAGAGTTATTATCCTTAAAAATTATAAAAAATATAATTAAACACGATAAAGTTTGAATTAAATGCTCTTATCGCAAAAAAGGCGAACAGAAATTTAATTCGAAATTGAAACATAATTGCAAAGTTGTTCTATTCCATTTCAATAAAGTTATTTAGAGATTTTATATCATCTTAAGGACAAGATTTCAGGTAACCTTTGGCAATGTTAATTGTAAATAATTCATTGTTGAAGGTTTAGAAATAATTTTGAATTGTAATAAATTATGTAGATTTTTATGAAAAGTATAGTTGAATATTATTTTAATACCAGCAGAAATAAATAACACAACTTTTGTAAATACGTATGATTATAGTATTATATTATTAATTTTAAAACCTCTTCTGGAAACTGCAGAATATATATATTTAAATAGAGTGAACTAGAAATTCAAAACTATATTTGCGATTTTGTGGATTTTTCTTATATTCCAGAAAATATAAAATTGGCGCTGATATTATTTTGCACGGCATTAAGTATTTATTTTTTGTGTTTTTAACTTTAGCCTAAGAGAGAAAATATTTTTTTTATATTCTTTGCGTTTCTTAAAAAGAATTATTAAAATATCAGATTAGTAAAACTATTTAATATGTTAAATATTTATTATTTCAGTGTTTGGCGCAAAAGTTAATATCTGCCATGGGAAATTGTTTAAAGATCAATAGTTCAGATAATATTTCTTTGTTGCGCGGAAGTGAGAGCAATAATGGACAGGAATTTACAATAGATCAACAAAATACAGCACCTATTTATTCGGTAATTGTTTGATTGTTTTTTATTAAGTATTATATAATAAACATTTATAAAATAAATTATATAAATAATTTCACACAATGTATTATAAGTTTAAATTATTAAATGCTTATGTTAAGAACAAATTGAACAATAATAATATGTTCGTCATGTTATTTCCTCAACTATACCGAACACCGATTTTTTATATAATCTGTATTTAACATGTATTTGTTTTATCAAAATTGACTCGGTTGACAAAATAATTCTGCAAGATTAAACAAATTAATTCTGTATTATTAAATAAATAAATTAGTAATAATAACCCTGATTGAAATTGTATTATATGTTTTACATTGTGTTTTATCTATTACACCCAATTCCTATATTAAGTCATTCTGTTTAAAGTAAATAAAAGTTACTCTCATTTTTGATGATATTTTCATTAAATTTTTCTTAATGGATTAATAGTTATTTCCAAAATAAATAACAATGAATATATTTTAACTTGAATATTGTAAGATTTAATGGTTTTTCTTTTGTCTTTGAGAAGAATTTTTGCGTTTAAAATTTATTATTTATATTTATTTATAAATCTATATTATATTGCTTAATATTCATGTTTGTATGTTTATTTGTACTATTTTTAGATTTTGGCCCATAATTTTTTTATTAACAAATTTGGTTGATTCAGCAAAACTAAATTTATTAAAAATATTAACTTAAACTTTATAGGCATATTTCTGTTATTATTGAACCGATATATTTAATTTTTCAGCAGGCAAATTTATAAACAAACTCCACAAAAAATCTTAACATCTTTGCAAAAACGGGGTCCCTGACATAAGCCCTGATTAAAAACCGATTTTTTAAGCATATCTCCATTTATACATCTTGAAGCATTTCAATAGCAAAATTCTTGAAACGGTTTTCAATCATTTCATATATATATTATATGTGTCAGTTATCCGTGGGCTTCAAAAACGTCATTTCAACCGATATACGGACGGACATGGTCCTGTCATCTTCATTTCATAGAAGGATCCAAAAAATATAAAATTTTCGAACAAACTTTACACCTATTTGGAAGAGTATAAAACTGAAATTTCGTTTTATATTAATATGTACAGAATATGGAAAAATCATGTCTCATTTTTTTCGAAATAGATTTTGCAGATAGAACAAATATTGAATTAAACCCTATAATATTTAAAATATTTATGACCGATCTATGTAAAAGTAAAAATCTATACCTTAAACAAGAGTCTAAAAATGCGTTTGCTGATATTGCAAAGTGCCATGTAAAAAAAACTTCAAATCATTAAAAATAAGCTTTTGAAATTAATATTTAATACACCTTGGTATTTCTCTATTCGTCGTCTTCAATGTTCTAGCAAACATTGAACTAGTTGAACATAATCTTGACCGATTTTTACAGCATTTTTATCAACGTTGTTCGTATTCGGAATATCATCACATTAATGAATTAGTTTCATCCTAAGTAGTATTAATTATTTTGTAAGTTTTATATTAAAGCACAAAAATTAATTCAAATAGGTTTTTGTATATTTTTTCCTCCTAAATTAATTTTTACATGTATTTACTTTTTATAATTTACAAAGAATTTTTATGTTGTAAAAGATAAGTATATAACTTGAACTCATTGTATGCAAATTATACAAAATATCCTTGTAAATAATGTTCTTAATTTTAAATAAACGAATTGAATTGAACTCAATTTTAAAATTTTCGTACAAAAATGAAGTCGCTAGCTTGTATAGGAGCCCAGAAATGCCGACAAAAACTACGATTTTTGGAAGTATTTCCGAGTTTTTACTGATATCTCTCGTTATGTATAAACATATTGTGTTCTAATGATCTCACATTATTAAACCGGTTTGTTTCGTTTCTTCATACTATTTATTAGACTTATGTTGTTAATGAACGAATCGATTCAATTGAACGAATCTGTAAAGTGATTTATGTTGATTCGTTCTTAATTTATGTTTCATGTCGTTCATGTTTGAATTGTTTTTGTTCATGTTTGAATAATTTTGTTACTTTAATTTATGTATTTATTTTCTTAAAAATATAATTTCATAAATAATTTGTAAAAACAATTTAAATTTATTCTTATCCATTAATGTTTGCTAATAATATCTTGTAAGAATTAAATGAAACAATTGTTTCAGTTTCATCTCCTCTCTTTTCATTCAAACATTAATATACACTCACACAATCATCGTTCAGAGTATAATCCATGAACTACGAACGAACCATATCATTTTACAATTTTGAACGATGTGAACGAAACATTAAAATGAACGTTTGTGCTCAATTCTACTATTTAGTAGTTCTTAACATCCTGCAGGTGTAATGGATTTTCAGAATTTTTATTTTGACTATAATTTCTTAGACGCCACTTCCTAATAGCCGTTAAATATTCTTTTGGGTTTTATTATTTTTTGGGGCATCACCAATTTCGAGTTCCATATTAGACTATACATTAATGTTTATGCAATCTCTTATAATATTTGACATCTGTTACTATAATAAAATTTCATGGGATAGGTGAAAATTTAATTGTGCGGTATTATTTTTTTTATTTTATTAATATTTTAAATTATTCTATATAGTTTTATTTGAGTACATAAAAATATTAATCTTATTATTATATATATATATTTTTTTTTTTAATTTAAGGAATTAATACAACCAGTATTTTTCCCATCATCTTCAGTCGGTCGTACTGAAGTTTCAACATTGTCGGAAGAAGAACAAATTAAAATAGCCAAGCGAATTGGACTTATTCAACACTTGCCTATAGGAACTTATGATGGTTCTTCAAAAAAATCTCGAGAATGTGTTATTTGTATGATCGATTTCTGCGTGGACGAGGCTGTGCGATATTTACCATGTATGCATATTTATCATGTCAACTGTATCGATGATTGGCTAATGCGTAGCTTAACTTGCCCTAGTTGTATGGAACCTGTTGATGCAGCTTTATTAAATAGTTATGACACGACATAACATTAACATATAATTTATTTAAATATAATATTGTTTTTCCTAACTGTAACCGTAAATTTTATTTTTTATTGCAAATCATTTATATATAACATTTAACATATTATTACGTAAAGAATTATTTTTATTTTTAATGTGGTGCTAATATAATTTGTTTCCATAAATACATTTAATATAAAAACACCATCATATGAAATCAGAAAATAAATTGATTTGGAAAATGTAATTGTTACTACTACTGGCGGAAACAAATTAAAATATTTTTAATTTTATAATTTAAGGATGTAAATATTGAGTAAATAAAAGAATTTACAAGTTATAAACATTTTCTAGATAAAATATTAATCTTTTCAAACCAAAAAATAAAAAAACTATGAACAGCTATACCAAATTTTCATTGCCTCGTTTAAACTGCTTAGGGCTTCTCTAAATCTTCGTTCTGTATACATTTTTTAATTTTATATTTTTAATAAGAGTTTTATATAGTGTCATATTTCTGTATATATATACATATATATTTTTTCATTGTTTTGTTCTCAGTGCTATGTCTGTGTAATAAGTTGATTATGTGCGGGCACTGTGGCTAAATTGACTATCATTGCATTTAACCTACATCGTAATAGGTAAATAAAACGAGGGCGCGTTCTATATTCGACAAAAAAAAAATATTTTTACCTTTTCATTTTTCTTTATTATTGCTTCTAAATTTATTTTTCGATTTTGGAGTATTTCTTGTAGGATAAAGAAAAAGGATTCATCTGGTACATAAGTTATCATTGAGAAATTATACTTCGTGTTTTAGTCTCGTACACATAATTTTTTGATTTTATTCGTTTTGTAACTATAGTTTTCTTTTACTATTTTTGTTTAAGCAATTTTGTTGCTACTAAAATTTCTTTGATGAAGAAAACACATGTTTATTGGAGTATGTATGTGTGTATGTATGATATTTCAGATACTAATAGATCGATAAAAAATAAAAAAAAAAGATTCTGAATTATTTGGGAAAAAATCGCTAGCTTGTATAACGTAATTAATATGTTATTTATGGAACGATTTTGCTTATTTTATTAGCGTCCTTGTAAGGAATGTATAAAACATATATATGATCCGATGATTGGAACTTTCTAAAAAAACATACAGATGGACGTCTTTATATCGAATCCCCTATCAATAAGGATACAAATTATATAAACTTTTTAGGGCCTTTAGTAAATGTTGTAGAAATTACAAACGGAATGACAAACTTATGTATGTTTTTGTAGAATAGCAGCAATTGTTTTGGTGAAATAATTCGTTTTCACTTTAAATTAAATTATTAGTTAAATACAAGTTAAATCGTGTGGTCGCAAATAGTTAGCTACTCCGCTCGGTACAGATATTTCCATCATCCATCATCATCATCAACTAAACACAACAACAAAATGGTTTACGCCGTCAAGAGCAAGTCCGATTTCGATCAACAACTCGAATATGCTGGTAAAAAATTGGTGGTTGTAGATTTCTTTGCCACCTGGTGTGGTCCCTGCAAAATGATTGCCCCTAAATTGGAAGAACTTTCCAAGGAATATGTTGACAAAATTGTCATTATTAAGGTTGATGTTGATGAATGTGAAGATATTGCCATGGAATATAACATCTCCAGCATGCCTACTTTTGTTTTCATCAAGAACAAACAAAAGTTGGAAGAATTTGCCGGTGCCAATGCCGATAAATTGACCAACACAATCAAAAAATTGGCTTAATTACAGAAAATAATTTAAATTTTATAAATTTATATTTATATTCATAATATACCAATAGATGCATAACACTCTGCAGCCTTTATATATAAAACAATATACAAAAAATACACTTTTTAAATTAGCCCAATCAATATAATAGCCTATTATGTTTTAAAGTTTTTTTTTTTTCATCTTTTGTTTAAATTTTTTTCAATTTCTTTTTCAAAATTATTTAATTTTATATGTAATATTTTTTATATATATTTTTTAGTTTCTTTTATTATTGTCAAAACTAGTTGTGAAACATTCTTTAAAAATAAAATAAAAAGACATAAAAGTTGTTAATATCATTTTTTAATTTTAATCCTTACTAAAAGGAAGCTAAAGAAAAATACCCACAATACAATAGTGAAAAATATATATTTCATCTAAAAACGCAAACATTTTCAGAAAATTTATCTTTAAAATAAAAGATTTTGTAAAATCCAATGAAATAAATAACTAAATGTCGAAATTTAAAAAAGAACTAAACGATTTAATACTTTTATTTAAAAGATATTTATATTACTATTATTATTATTATTACAGTTAAGTCTGATGTTGATTATAGACTGGATTTTATTATAATTTCTAATGAAGAGTATTATAGTTTCTATAGTTCATAGTCTAATTTATTGTACAAACTACAGTCTATTTTGTAATAGATACTATAAAATAGTTCTTAGTCTAGTTTGTAGTATATAGGCCATAGATATCTATATTTTCAATATTGAAAATATTTTTATTATTAATTTTCAAAAATTATTTGATTTATTGACTGCAAAAAGGATATTGTTTTACTATTTTATTTATTTCCTCTTATTTCTCTGGTATATTTTGAACAATCCACTTGCAATTCTTTTTCTCTTTCCCATAAATCCAATTTGTATTTATAGTTACGCATTTCAAGCAGCTCTATTTCTAATAATTCTTTTTTCTTCTTAGACCATTCTTCAAAGTTATTATCTTTGCTAGACGAAGTATTATCATCTAAAGGATCTAAAAAAGTAATGTCAAAATTAATAACATTTCAAATGAAATCTTTTGAACTATTCACCTATAGTCGAAGTTGTTTTTCTTTTTTTAATTTGGGGTTTTGAATCGGATTTTTGTGTTAAGAAATCACAATCATTTAAAGGATCTAAAAAGGGAATAAAATTTTAATAGTAAAAATATTCGTTAAAGATTATAGGACAACAACCTTTTAATTGTTGTTTAATATTCTTAGAAGTTGACGGATATTCTACAAATTTAGTTGCATTGAGAGATTCTACTGAAAAATGAATAATAAAATAGTTAATGAATTTATTAAATACATATATTTTATTCAAACTTACTTCCTGTATTTTGGTTTGACTTTGTAACAGCATTATTATTCTCTAATGGTTCATTTTCGCCTTCAGTTATTGCTTCATTTGTTACTGAATTATTTTCTATACACTCTGTCTCCAGAACTTCATGTACTAATTCTTCTTTTATTTCTATAACAGAGGAATCTTAAGAGGATTTTAATTATTTCTTATTTATTAAATTAAAAGTAAGTAACATTTTTTTTAATTTTTTTTTACAAAATTAAATTATATTTTGAATACCTACTTGTTGGTAGTATTGAACATAAATCTCTGCCTTCCGAATCGTTGGTCTGGTCCAATGTTTGTGTATTTATATCAAAGAAGTTACCACTATTGTCAGCAGTTTTATCTTCTATTAAAGAATATTGTGGAATATCAGGTATTTCAGCTGTTTTAAAATTAGTATGTAAACGTCGTTTTTTATCGATACGAACCTGAAAAATTTAAAACAATATAAAGATGATAAAAACATTTGAACTGAATTAAGATTATTTAAAATATGTATAATAACCGTAAACGTATGTATATTTATAAATAATTATTATTTCCAATATTTTGTTAGTTTAAAAGAGTTGCAAATGTTTTTCATAGTTTTTGTTGTAACAAGTTAACGAATAAAATGCTAAGAAAACTATTTATGAAACTGCTAAAATATTATAATAAACATATTTTTTTTTAAATCGTAATATTTCCCAACAATTTCTAAAACAAATCATGTTTTTTTTTATTTTTATATTATATGTATACGTCATAGTTAAATATTGATAGTTTGTGGTAGCATTTTTGTTGGTTGCTTTTTATTACGTTATTTATTACTCACCTCTACTTTATGTGCTGATTTTAAATGTTTTCTTAAATTAAAACTTCTTTCACCCCTTAGAAATTTATGACAAAGTTTACATTTAACTTTATTTTCTATTTCACCGTGAGTAAAATAAACCCAAACGTTAGAAGTTTTTAAGGAATTCATAATGAATATTATAAATATGATGTTACTAATACAAACAATACATACAAAAATGTACAGTCAAAAATTCTTTTTATAGCTATAATAAATATGGATAATTTTTATAGTTTTTAAGTTGCTATTGTACTGAAGCGTAAAAGTAGTAGCTAAAGTGTAAAGTAATATTATGGTAGTACAAATGTTGCTATTGTATTAAAATCTTACAAAACGTAGTGTTTGTTTACGTAGACTACGCTATTAATATTCTAGTGGTGGAATAATAGCGATAAGTATTAATGGAACAACTCGATAACATTTAATTTAATAAATACTGATGATTTATTAGAAATAAATACAATAATATTTGTAATTTTTTTTTTGTTTGTTTTTTATTAATCTTATAAATAAATACTTCATAGCATAATTATAAAATACTCGCACATCTACAAAACCAACAATTACTTGTATTTTGTTAGTGTAAAATGAAGAAATGAAGAAGAGGAAAGTAAAAATAACTCGAAAAAAATTTATATAGGACTACAATAACAAAAAGTCACCTTTTCGATTTTTTTTCATTTCTTTCCGACTAATTTTTTTACTATTTTCGACTTTTCGCTTTTTCCGACTATTTTCGCCCTTTTCCGACATTTTTTTATTATTATCGACTATTATATACTTTTCGATTTTTCCAATTATTTTCGACGTTTTTTTTTACTATTTTCGGTTTTTCGATTTTTCCAACTATTTTCGACGATTTTTCCAACTATTTTCGACTTTTTCCGACTATTTTCGCCTTTTTCCGACTATTTTCGACTTCTCAATTTTTTTTCGACTATTTTCGACTTTCATTTTTTTCCGACTAATTTTTTTACTATTTTAGACTTTTCGATTTTTCCGACTATTTTCGCCTTTTTCCGACTATTTTCGACTTCTCAATTTTTTTTCGACTATTTTCGACTTTTCATTTTTTCCGACTATTTTTTTTTACTATTTTCGACTTTTCGATTTTTCCGACTATTTTCGCCCTTTTCCGACATTTTTTTATTGTTATCGACTATTTTATACTTTTCGATTTTTCCAACTATATTCGACGATTTTTTTACTATTTTCGGTTTTTCGATTTTTTCAACTATTTTCGACTTTTTCCGATTATTTTCGCCTTTTTTCGACTTTTCAATTTTTTCCGACTATTTTGGACTTTTCGACTATCTGGCAACACGAAAGTCCGACTAATTTATAATTACGTATTTATAACTACGTATCAAACTAAATATTAAAATACTCTTTAAACCTCTAGTCTGGCAAGCATGACTCAATAGTTTAATATAATAGAGATCATATTTTTTCGATAAATGAAAGTATTTAAATAATTCCATATTTTAAGTTAAATTTTTTGTTTCTTTAAAATGTTAACGATTAATTTTTGAAGTTGCCTTTTTATTGTATTTACATTTTCACACATACACTTGCGTGTATATTAAAAAAAATATCGGAAAGAAAGCGGATAAAGTTCATTTTGTATAAACAACATTTTTACATGTTCTTACCTATCAACAGCTATAAATTCCCGATATTCTGCGGGATCTTAAATGATTTTTTAAAGATGATGTGCGTTCTTTACGCGAATAATTTTTTTTCATATTTTATATTTGGCACTATCAAAATCAATATAATCATAGTAACTCCAAATGCACTTTTAGTATGGCGAGGCATTTAAATCTGTTAATAATTTGTTTATAAATAAAATAAATTTATTAAATAAACACAATATATAAAAAATTAACCAATGTTGCTTTAATAATATTGAGATTGAGTTTGAAAGAGGGAAGAAAACTGGGCTAATGTTTCATTTTTACTAGTATTATTATTATTAATATGATTAAAAATAGTAGAAATATTTAATAGATTAACATTGTTAATAATATTTTGATTAATTTATTTACTTATTTTTTTAAAATGTACTGCTAATTTACTAATTTTTTTATTCTCTCCCCCTTATCATCTATATTCTTTTAAATCTTTTGACATTTTTGCTTTATTCCTCTTCTAAACATTCTCCAGCAACTACAACAAAACTGACAACAAACAGCTGACCATGATAAATAATCAATGGAACAAAAGGAAAACAACAAAACTATTTATTGCATTTTTTGTTTAGCGTTTTTTTTGTCTGATAAAAAAGAAAAATCTTTTATTAAATAAAAACTTAGAAGAATAGCAAATATGGCCGAAAATGAAACTGTGTGTAGTGTAAGTAATAATATTACAAAAATGGCAAAGAAATCTGTCAAAATTTAACTATAAATTAAAACTTTCCAGGAGACTGAGGATAGCACCGAAGAGGAAATCGAACCAAAATTTAAATATCAACGTTTAGCCCATGATCTTAAGGATATACTCAATAAGGACGTAGTTACAGCATGTGCTGTACATTCCAAGGTTTCTGTAAACACAAATTTAATTTAAATTTCAACTAATAAGTAAACATTTTCAGTTTTTAATTTTCGGCACATTTTTGGGCGGTGTCTATCTATTGGATCATCAAGGTAATACGGTGAATTCCCATTTAAATTGTGATCGTAAGGAATTTGCTCATACGGTGGCAGTAAATGAGGTAGACATTGATACCAAGGGTGAATATGTGATAACATGTTCAGATGATGGTCGTGTCAATATTATTGGTTTGTTTAGTGATGAACAAAATCAAACGATCAGTTTTGGCCATTCAATACGTTCGGTAGTATTAGATCCAGATCCTAAAGTTAGTGAAGGCAAAAGATTTATAGTGGGTAAGTGAAAAAATAAATTCTAAATATGTAAATCTTTAAAATCTTTGTACTTTCTTTAGGAGATGAAAAACTTACGCTCTATGAGAAAAATTTTCTTAAAAAACTTAAACCTAATGTTTTATCCCATGCTGAAGGTCATGTTATATCAGTGTGTTGGAATGGTCCTTTTGTCGCGTGGGCCAGTTGTTTAGGGGTTAGAGTTTATGATTTAAATGAAAAGTGTTCTTTGGGACTAATGAAATGGGAAGAACCACCTAAGTATAATGAATTTTACATTATTTTCTAGTACAAAAAACTAAAAATTTCAATTTACTTCTTAGTGCTCGTTTAGAAAATTTTCGTTGTAACTTTCGTTGGGCGAATTCGAATACATTGCTTATTGGGTGGGTGGATACAATAAGAATATGTGTCATACGTAAACGTAATGCTGTGGAGGCCACCTTAAGAGCCTTGCCAGGTTTTATAGTAGATCCCAGTAAGTTTTGCAACTTATTTAATTAAATATAACCTTATATTATTTTATTTCTTAATTTAGTATCCACTTTTCAAACTACATTTTATGTAAGTGGTTTGGCTGCTTTAACCTCGAATCAGTTGGTGGTCTTAGGCTATCCTAAAGAAAAGGATTCTGAACGCAAAGCATTACGTCCCGTATTATCAGTGTTAGAATATAAGTTGAATAGTAGTGAAGAAGTGTGCACTGATAGTTTATCTTTAAGAGGGTAAGAAAGTTATTGAGATATATTTTGGAATTGCTATTAACTTGTTTTATTGTAGTTTTAAGGAATATTCCGTAAATGATTATATTTTGGGTTGTTTGCCAGAGGAGAATCGTTATTATCTAATAGCACCAAAAGATATTGTTGTGGCTACTTTACTAGATACGGAAGATAGGGTGCAATGGTTAATAGAACACAAGTAAGTATACGATATTTTTAATTTGCTTGGTACTAATAACTCAATTTAGTACTAAATTTTTCAATGTAGTACTCAAATTTCCAATTTAGTACTAAAATTTCAATTTTGTACTAAAATTATAATTGGCTACATTAATCTCAATTGGGTACGTTTTTTTTACCAAATTTTTAAATTTTTACTAAATTTTGAATTTCGTGTTAAAATTATAATTTTGTACTAAAATTGTAATTTTGTATTAAAATTATAATTTTGTTCGAAAGATATAATTTTTGTATTAAAATTATGATTTTTTTACTAAAATTTTGTACTTTTATTATACAATTTTAATTTTGTTCTAAAATTAAAATGGAAATTTTAACATTTTAGCCACCATTTAAATTTCGATAAAAATGTAAAAAAAACATGTTATAATTTTTAATTTTTATTATATTTTATTTTTTTTTTATATTTTTCTAACTATTTTATTTATGTATTTGAGCTTTGGTTTTAAATATCATATATTTATTTGACTACATTTATTTTAAGGCATTTTAAATTTATTATTACCACATCGCTAATACAAATAGCTTAAAGTAATCTGGCACTTTAATTTTCTCATTTTAAACCACTAAATTATCGCAACATTTATCAGCAGTTTTACGCCAATCATAATAATATTCTGGAGGTCTTTGCAACTGTTGTTCATTGGCTACTTCAAATGTGCAAAGTTTATTATTATATAAATCCTTCATTAATGTTTCATTGCGTTTATGCAATACCAAATGGTATTTCTTACATTTTCTAGCCATATAGGCGGTATCAAAACGTGGATCATGACGACGATAAACATTTCTAAATGGTGCCAGCCAAGTTCCCATTGACACATCTTCGCTTACATAAGTTGAAAGACTATGAGAATTATTGGCCACATATTCGCATAGTTTACGGGAAATTATATAGCCCCCACCTAACGCATAAGTGTTGTAACGATAAGATAGATAATAGTGGGGTTCGCTCCATTGGCCCTTCGTTTTTATATTAGCTCTGCCGTTAAAGTAGCCCCAATATAAGTTTGGCAAGGGATGTCCTCTATACTCATGTGTCTTTCTTATCAATTTGCGATCGTACGACACCAACTCATTTAATAAATAATCCAGTTTTACATAAGTGTCATCGTCTACTTTAAGTAAATAACTAAATTCATAATGATGGGTTAAAGCGTCTAGGGAATGTAAAAGTTTTTCTGTTAAATTAGCATAACTATCTGTTAGACGCGGTAATAACAATAAATCCAAATTTTTCTTTTGCTCTTTTTCTAATTGGGAGCGTAAAGCTGGATCCAAGCCTTCTGTACCTATGGCAAAGAAATGTTTGATTTTTATGTTTCTTTTAGTGTTTTCCGCATTTCTATGATTTTGATCTTCCATCCAATCTATAAAAATACGCAAACGATTGGCCTGCTCGGCAGGACCTTCAACTTCCAAATGACCCCGATGACCATAATAGGGCAAATAAACAAACTCTTCGGGATAGTAAGGTAATTGCAATGGTCTACCCAATTTAGCCCAGGTTTCACGTATAACATTACGTTTTTCCTCATAACGTGGAGCACTTAAAATCAAAACCATTAAAAATAATTCCGGATGTGGCTCTAACTTATGTACACCACTTTTTTGTGTGGGACATTTGTCCACCGTGGTTAGTAGCTTTGTAATAAAAAATCCAAAGAAGAAAGCCACCATAGCCGTAAATAATGTTAACAAATTATTCATACGTCTCATGATGATTTTTATAGTGAAAAAAATCCTTGTTCTAATAAAATTTTGTTGCTGAAAAAATTTATCAACCCTTATTGCAGCTTGTCCTTATCCCCGGAGTATTAGATTGGTGTCATAGTTTTAGAACAACATAACTTTAATTTTTTAGGGTTTTGTTGAAGTATTTACTAAATATTTCTTACATTTCATTTATGAATATTGCTTTTTTATATAGTTTTTATTTAATTTTCTATACATAATTTTCCTTTTTCGGTGTAAACAATTCGGTTTTTTCAGATGTTTTGATGCATTTACAAGTGTTGTCATCTATTAAAAGTAATTAAGAACGTTTTAATTGGAAAATATAAAGTTTTTGTTAAAAAAAAAGCATTGAGTAGACAACATTGTTACTAATAAGTTGCCATATTAGATAAGAGATGCCAGATAGTATAAAAAACGTAAAAATTACTTTAAAACCGTTAAAATTAAAATATAATCGTAAATCACGTTTGACATTAAAAAATGAACAATATTAGTTACAAATTTTAAAAACGAAGCATAAAAGATTAATTTTGTACAAGAATTTCTTTTTTTGTATTGAAAATGTGTTATAATTTTATTACTTATTCCATTTTTTTTTGTACTAAAATTTGAATTTTGTACTAATGGTAAAATAGTAATTTGGCTCTAAAATTTACTTTGTGCTAAAATGTTAATTTTTAACAAAAATTTATATGTTGATTTAAACTTAAATTTTGTACAAGAATTTGAATTAGCTTAAAAAATTTCAAAATTGTATTTTTAAACTAAAATTCAAATTTTTATTAATAGTATCGAAATTTTGTACTAAAATTGAATTATGTGTGAAATGGTCATTTTGTACTAAAATTATAATTTTTTACTAATATTGTACCAAAAATAAAATTTTGTACCATAAATGCAATTTTTATACTAAATTATAATTTTGTACTAAAATGTTTAATTTTTTACAAAAAACCAAATTTTTTAATTAAATTCATTATTTTACTAATTTGATTATTTTGTACTAAAATTATAATTTTGTTCAACAAATTTTAATTTTCCACAAATTTTCTATAAAAATTATAGTTTTGTAATAAAATTTTAATTTAATTTTATAATACATTTTTGTTTTCATTCAATATTTTATATTTGCATTCAAATTTTAACTTTGTTCTAAAATTGAAATTTGTCACTAAAATTCCAATTTTGCATTTAAATTTTGTACTAAAATTTTTTGTTAATATATTAAAAAATTGTTTTATATCTAAAAATTTTTGTTTTATTGTTTTCAATTATCTGTTTTCCAGAAAATTTGAAGAAGCCATGGAAATTACTTCTATACACGGTGGTAACGTGTTACCTGTAGCTCGGTGAGTTCTGTTTCATGTTTATAGTTAAAAAATCAATTTAAATAATTATAATTATTTTCAGTACCTATATAAATTATTTAATAACCAAAAAAGACTTTGATACAGCAGGTAAATTATGCCTACGAGTTTTAGGTAACAATAAATCATTATGGGAAGAAGAAGTCTTTAAATTTGTTAAACACAATCAATTGCGTTCGGTTAGTGCTTATCTACCCACATCTGATGATTGCAAACTTGATCCTCATGTTTACGAAATGGTTTTATACGAATATTTAAAATTAGATGTTAAGGGATTTTTAAATCTAATCAAAGAATGGCCCTCAAATCTATACGATTGTTCGGCAGTTATTAATGCTATACATGATAATTTTCGTAAACAATATGCCAATGAATTACTAGAATCTTTAGCTTTGCTCTATACCTATCAAAAAGATTATGAAAACGCCTTGAGAATGTATTTGAAACTAGAAAATAAAGATGTTTTTGAGCTAATCAGACGTTATGATCTCTATAGTGTTATACACAAAATGATTGTACCGCTAATACAGCTGGATCAGGAACGTGCCTTTCAGATATTATTGAATAAAAGTAAAATACCACCAGAAATTGTGGTACAACAATTGGAACAACATCAGGAACTTTTATATTTGGTACATTCTTGTTTTTTTTTATGATAATGTAAATTTAAATTAATTGTTTTATCTTTGGTGAATTTAGTATTTAGATGCTTTGGATAAGGTGGATAACAGTGGCACATTCCATTGGAAATTAGTTAGTTTATATGCTAATTACAATCGTGCTAAATTGTTGCCTTTTCTTCGAAGGTCAAAACATTATCACATACAAGAAGCTTTAAATGTTTGTAAAAGTAAATCATTTCATCCTGAAATGGTTTATTTACTGGGTCAAATGGGTAATGTTACAGAAGCTCTAAACATTATAATACACAAGGTGAGATTTACATTTTAAAACAATAAAAATGTATTTAAATATTTTAAATTTACAGATAAAAGACATTGAAATGGCTATTGAATTTTGTAAAGAACATGATGATTCCGATCTATGGAATTTATTAATAGAAGAATCTGTAAAAAATCCAGAAATTTTAACAAAATTGTTGGATGGTATAATTGGTAAGAAGACATATGTACAAACCAAAACAAATTAGAGCTGTCGATATTAAGCAAACTTTCTAAAGAATTTATAAAAAAAAAGTATACAATATCGGGAGCCATAATTTCAGCACAAATTTATTGTATTAATTTTGTATAAAATCTTATTAAGTTTGTTGTATTTACTTTAAGGTTACATTAATCCAGAGGGATTGATAAACAAAATCAAATTGGGACAAAAAATACCAGGTTTAAGAAAATCCTTATATAAAATGTTATGGGACTATCGTTTACAGGTATAATACCTTGTTTTTCTTATAAAATAATTTTGTGTTTATTTTAAATCGATTGTTTTCTAGGTGGAAATTCAAAAAGGTTTCAATAAAATTCAACTTATCGATTATTTCAGCACCCATGCTGAGGTTGTGCGTTTACAAAATCAAGCATTAAGTATTAGCTATGATAATAATTGTGGCAAATGTCAACGTAGCATTTTATGTAAAGAAACTATACCACGTAATAATGTAATTGCCTTTAAATGTGGTCATGTTTATCATGAATCTTGTGTTCCTGGTCGTTTAAATAAGGAATATTGTGGCATATGCTCAGTAAATTCTGATGATGAAGAAGAATAATTTCCATTAAGATTACGTTCATATAAAAGTAGTCACTTTAATTGTTTTATTTATAATATGTTTTAAATGAAATTGCAATAATTTGAATTTAAGTTTTCATATTTTTTAATGATAATTGTTTAGTAGTAAATATTATTATTATTATTATTTTAACAACAATTAAGCTTAAATGTTTTTTTTATACAAATGTATAATAATAAATAAAAATATTATAATTTTCATATAAATAAAATATTTATCAACTATATTTTTTTAATTTATATTTAAAGCTTTAAGAAAATTTTGTATCAATAAATATAAAATATTTTCATTGTAATTGGAAAATATAATTTTTTATAAAAAACTATGGTATTTTAATTTGAGTTTTGAGGGATCAGGATTATAGCTTAATTTTCCATTAAAAACAAATATTTTAAATATCTTTAAAAAATTCTATTGATTATTTGGAAAATTCTTCAAAATGCAGTTTATAATTCATTACTTTCATTAAATTCCTAGAAAAAAAAAAACTGAAATCCTTGAAAAAACAGGATTTTTATTAAAATTGATTTTACACAAAAAATATATTTTTATTGAAAACCCCTATTTTCAAAAATAAACCGATTTTTTTACTAAAAAAAACGGTTTTCACAATGAAACCCATACTTTTTAAAAAACCAGTGTTTCACAAAAAAGAGTTTTCACTAAAAAAATTGAATTGGCACATGTTTCGAAAAATTGTTTAAGCAGTTATAAACAAAAATCTTATTTTTACTAAATCTAAATATCTACGATTCGATTTAAAACTTGTGTTTGTACTAACACAATTTTTATCATAAGAAACTGAATTTTAAGCAGAACCCATTTATTTTTATTTTTATTTTATTTATTCAATCAAAGTAATATTAAAGCCTTCAAGGCCAATAATATTTAACTCCAGCAACACTTTCTTAATCTGTAGAAGAAAGTCTTTTTCACAATAAACCCTTCTGAGTTTCTTAAGGCGCCAACCAGTGAACACAAATTCATCCGTATCGCAATCAGGCGTCAACGTCTTATGCAAACGTGTGTATATCACAGTTGACTAAAAATTCTAGTAGCGTATCGTAGAAATCTAGTTGAAATTTATATTTTTACGTAGCCAATCGTGATTTTGACTCCTGTACTTTATTCTCCTTGCAAATACCAAACGACACAGGAATTTTCACACATGATGTTCAAAAAACCATAATATTCGTTTAACTCTCAGTTGACTAGTGCCACGCTACTTTTCTTCATTCTACGTTGCGTTGAAAAGTTGACTGGTTGGCCCTTTATACAGATGATCACCAGTGTTGTCAACTCAGTTCCTTTTTCAATGCCTTTAAAGTTTTCTGCGACACCAAATTGAAAAATTTCAATTTGCATTTCGAAAATGCAAAATATAATAGAAAAATGTTTCAGTGCTTTTTCAAAACTTAAAGTTGACTACGGTGATGACCAAGTTCAGACAAACCTATTTCAATGTTTTTAAAAAATCAAACACATTTTTTAATTTTTATTTTTTTGTTGTATATAATTTATAGCCGCAATTTTTATTTAAATTAATATTTCTCTTTTGTTTTATGTAAAATGTTTTGAAATATATAATAAATAATAATAATTGAGAAGAACTTAAGTCTTCTTTTTTGTTTTAATGGTATTTATATATATTTTTGTTTTAATCATTTATGGTGTTTTTTTTATTTTTTTTAATAATAATAAATTGCATATAAATACTTGTTATATTAAATATATTTCTAAAAAATTTCTTGTTTGTTTATATGGAAAATTACGAATGGTGTTATTATTTTTAGATAAATTAAAAGAATTTCAAAAAAAAAATGTCTATGAAGAGAAAAAATTCTACTGCTGTTTTAAATTAAAAAAAAGAGAGAGAAAGAGTGAGATAAAAGAAACAAGTTTACTAATAATAAATAGGTAAACAAAAATATATTTTTTCTTTAAAAATTAAAAATATTTTAAATAAAATAAAAAATTATATTAACATATTTTTCAAAATAAAAGAAGAGAGAAGAATACAACTAAAATCTATCATAATTTAATAATAAAGAAAATATACATTAAAAAACTACATTTATTTAATATTATTAAAAGGGTTTAGGTTGTAGTTTATTTTTAAAATTATTATTAACACAATCCTTAATATTTAAAAGCTTTTGTTATTTAAAAAAAGAAGAAAAAAAAAGGCTTTTAAAGGCATTTATTATAAAATTCAGGATTAGTTTTTTGTTTAATTATTTTGGAATGCGTACATAAATGCACAAGTTGTTAAGTAGTTAAAGGATATTTTTACGTTTAAAGATTGTGTTTATATATTTTAAAATGTTTCTTTTTTTTTAATAAAACTTAGGTGTGTATTTTTTCAATTATTAAAAGTAAAATTAAAAATAAAAGTATTTTTTAGTTTTTGATTTTTTTTTTTTTTTTTATAAAAAAAAGTAAAAATTAAATACTTAAATATATAATTTAATATAATATGTATGTATAAGATAATTATAAGAAATATTATAAAGAAACTATATATTTTGTTTTGTAATTTATAAATGTTAATTTTACAAATTAAAATGTTATGTATGTTTCTTTTTTACTTTGTAAGATAACTTATGTTTTTGTTGTTAACAATTTATATGAATTTTCGATTTTTTGTTTTGTTTTCTTTTGCATGAGATATTTTAATAAATTACAAATTAAAAATATAAAATATTATTTCAACAATTTTTAAATCAGTTTTGTTAAAACAAAAAATGAATACTACAGAGAGAGGGAGAGAAAAAAACAGAGACAAAATATTAGCAGCTTTGAACCACCTAGCCAGCCAATACAAAATGTAATTGTAGCCCAATACTCCTACTTAGTGTATAAATGAATTAAAAATCTGTATATTCGGTCATTCAGCTGCTATATTCATTGATGTCATCGTTACCCATGGTCCAATAATGATCGAGTATATCTTCGCTGGTGAAACGTACATCTGGATCGGATTGTAACATATTGGCAATGAGATCACGTACACCATTACCAATACCCGACCAATAGGGATCGGGAAATTCATAGATACCCGAAATAATGGCATCAAATAAAGGTTCCTGCTGATTGTCAGGTGAAACAAAGGGTGGGAAACCACAAAGTAATATGTATAAAATAATACCGGCTGCCCAAACATCGATCTGGTAATAAAAACAAAAACAATAATATGAAATTTAAAATATTCTGCAAAGTTAAACAAGAGAGCAAAAGTACCTTTAAACCATAACCAGTTTCCATTAAAATTTCAGGAGCCACATATGTTGGTGTACCACAGACAGCAAATAGTGGCTCATTTACTTCGCAAGCCAAACCAAAGTCGGCCAATTTTAATTCAATGACATTACCCTTGTCATCTAATTCAACCTATTTAAGATAAAATAAAAAGAAAAATATATAAAATTTTATATTTAACAAATTTTGAAAATAAATAAATTTGCCCGGATCGAAAAGCCCTAAACCATTTTTCATTTTTACATAATTTCCAATAAATTGAACTTACCAATAAATTTTCTGGTTTAATGTCACGATGTACAATACTCATGGAATGTAAATAAGCCATAGCAGAGGCTAAATGTTTAATCATAACACGTGATTGATCTTCGGAGAAGCGTGTAACACGTGTAATAGCATCAAATA
This sequence comes from Phormia regina, assembly GCA_001735545.1. NCBI lineage: Eukaryota > Metazoa > Arthropoda > Insecta > Diptera > Calliphoridae > Phormia > Phormia regina. Next base: position 39,691 of record MINK01171905.1, read on the forward strand.
AATCACCACCTAATAAACCAAAATCAAATATAATAATACATTATTTGTCTAAAACATTTGAACTTGAAATTATTTTATTTCAAACTTACCACTAACATATTCCAGCACCAAATACATATTCGCCTGTTGATCAACATCCATTATCAATGAAATTATATGAGGATGTGACAATTTCTTCATAACACGCACCTCATCATCAATATAATGTTCTTTGCCCTTACATTTACTCTTATCAATGATTTTCAAAGCATAAGGTAAACCATTTTGTCTATCCTTACATTTCAATACTATAGCAAAATTACCATCACCGATTATTTGTCCCAAAACATAGCGTTCTCGTATAACGGCTGGCAATTCAGTGGCATCAATACCACTATCATTAAGCAACTTTTCTTCATCTATAGCTGAAGTATCATAAGTTTTCTTACTCTTAACAGGCATTTTTGGCTTAGGACCCTTGCATGTTGTTCCCGCAGTACGTAAATTTTTACGTATATTCTGTAAAGATTTCTGTTCATCGGCTTCCAAACGAAAATCATCAGGATTATTAACACGTTCAGTGCCATAGGCAAAGAACACATCATCAGGACCGAAAAAGTCAGCCAATTGAGTGACAGGCGTACCGGATAGTGTGAAAACTTTACGTACATAACCTGTATCCAATTTCACTTTTTGTGTAATAGCCGTTAGGACATGATCAAAGCTGGGACTGTTGCGTTTATTTAAGAGCAGACGCATTAGTTTGCGGGGTTTTGTTCCGTTGCGTATAAGAGTGACAATACGTGGATGAACAACACTATCACGTTCGCTTAGTTTTACTAAAATGGGACTACCACTATTGCCTGTAGTGGAGACATTTGCTGAGGCACCATTACCAACATTACCTTGATTGTTAGTGGAGCCATTTTTTAAAGGCGACGAGGGGCGATAGTGTTTTGATAGACGATTAGAGGTCTTGTTCGATATCGATAGATTTGTAAGGGGTTGTGAAGTGGTATTATATTCGATTTTTTTGAAATTTTCATTATTACAGGAACACACATAACTTTGACCATCTTCCAGTTCTTCCAAAGTAGTAATCTAAATAAAAAAGTGAATATTTTAGAGATTTTACAAAAACAAAATTTAATAATTTTAAAGAATACAATGAACAATATTATCTATAAAACGTAAAATAGATTATCTGGTCCATTAAGAATCCACTCTATTTTAACACTTACTTTCTAACTATATTTCTACCAATTTATTTCCATTACCTTTTTGCCACACATGGTATAAATGGTGCGTACAGCACCTGGAATTTTAACATTTTCTTCTAAAAGTCTAGTCAGATCTTCAAATAAGCTTTCAAATGATCTGTAAAAAAAAACGAATAAAAAATATTGTTGTTGCTTTTTTGTGTAAGAAAAATATAATAAAATTACCTATAACGTTCATTTGAAACTGGAATGGTTATGCCAGGATAAAAACGATCACCATTACGATAAAATTTTATTCGTCTAGCCTTTCGTGTTGGTGTTCGACTCGAAGAAATTCTTTTCTTTATATTAGCTGCTGCTCCCGCACTACCTGCGGTCACATTATTCGAATTTATACCATTAGCTGCTTGTAGACCATTTATATTATTAGAGCTATTACTTTCTTTGGAACCAGCTCCGGTAAGGCCTTGTGTAGATGTTGATGAGGCACCACTTAATGAACCATTCGATTTACAATTTAATTCGGCACCCAAACTAATACTGCCACTGTTCATAGAACTGTTCAAATCCAAATCTTGTAATTCTTTTTCAATTTCGGAATTTGAACTGGCCGGACTATTACTGCGACTAAATTGTTGTTGCAATTGTTGCTGATGATGTGATATTAAACTGTCGGCTAGTTGTTGTTGTTGTTGCATGTGTGCTGTTAATTCCTGCGTTGAGGATGATGTGGATGTTAATGTTGCTGTTGTGGGTGATGTTTTATTGTTGAGTGATTGAGAATTTGTGGCGTTTAACGGTGATATCAGAGCATTGTTTAAATGATTATTAACAGTTTGAACCTCCATTCTGTAAAATGTTAAGAAAGAAAATTTATTAGAAATATTTCAAATTTAAGGAATATTTGTTTTTGATTTTTTTTTTTTTTTAGTTTCAAGTTATATTTTATTAAATATTTGTTTACAGTTAACGCACCTTTAAAACTTTTGTCAAATCTTTTTTTATTATAAAAAAAAAAAATATATTAGTCATTTGTTATAAAAATTTTCCCCTATTGCCAAAGTTGTTTTTTTTATGGTGAGTTATGCAAAGATTAATAATCCAGAGTAAACAACAAAATACATTAAGCAAAAAAGAAAGAAAATAATAAAAATATGTGTAAGAGTGTTTTTTGGTTAAAATTACCTCAAAGCACGAGCATGCGCAACACCTTAATTGTAAATTTTTTTTTTAACACTATGAATATTTCAAACTAAACTAAAGATGATAATAATTTTGCACAAATAAACATAATATTTTATTAACTAATTACCAGCTGGCTCATTAAATTAAATGAAAAAAGAAAGTACTTTTAGTTAAATATATTACAAAAAATAAATTTGTTAAAAAAATTGTTCAACAAAAATAAAATTAATTATATGTATAAAATTTTAAAAGGTTATACATCATAATTAATTTGGCTAAGGGATATATTTTAATATACATATGTATACTACATACAATTTTATAAGATAATCATATTTGATTTTTTATATATGTACATAAATATTAATTCAAATTCATTATTATTTATAGTTTTTTTTTAAGCTATGAAAATAGTACCGGTTTTTGAAAGTAAATTTAATGGGAAAATGTTTAAAAGCTTAAAAAAACAATGGTTTTAATAACTAATACTTTGCTATATTTGAAGCTGTTTTTTGTTCAATTTTTTTTGTGAGTAGCCAAAATCAAAAACTGGTTTAAAATATAAACAAAAAAATAATTAAGAATTTGTTGTTGTATATATATATAGCATACAAAAAAAGATTAAATATAAAACAAAAAACAACTAACTGACATGGTTTAAATTTAACAGAAAAAAATACTTCTAAAAAAACCAACGGAATATAAAAACTTTGACCTTTTATTGCAAAATTTTAAAAGAAGAAAAGATAAACAAAAGAAAACTATAAATTTATTACAAAATATAAAAATATTTTGTATAATAACTAAGCATATGAATAAAAAAAAAAACTAAAAAAGAAATGAAATAAAAGGAAATATGAAACCAAAAATTATGCTTTAAGGAATATTTATTTAAAATAGTATAGTTTTTTTTTATTGAAAAGCAAATAAAATATTTCCATTTAAGAATACATTTTAAATTTTAAAACTTTTTTTAACTTATTGTATGTTCTTTTTTATATTAACATTAAATTAAAATGTAACAATTTCATTAAAACTTGATAAAAGTATTTCTTCCCAGTGTCTTAATGTTCATTAAAGGAAAACAATTACCAAAAAACTTTCTTTAGTTTTTTAAAAATTGTTAACAGATATATATTTAAGTGCAATAAATAATTTTTATAAATACATATAAATTTAAAAAACAAAATTGGCAAGACAAAAATATCAATTTGTTATTATTATTTTTTATGTATAAATCAAGACTTCGACAATCAGCATATGTTTGTATGTAGTATTGTATTGACCTAACACAATAAAATACTTTTACTTATAAGAATTCTAAAAAAGTTTACGATTTCTCAAGCAATTTGTAAAAAAAAAAACTACTTGTTTTCAATACATGTACTGCATATGAATGTATTGTTTTCTTTAGTTTATTATTGGCAACAAATCCATGCCAAAATTAAATCTATAACAAAAGAAAATACGAATGGATTTAAAAAAAGTTTTCTTTTTCTGCTTCAATTCGTTTAAATGCAAATGTAAACAAAGTTAACGTTAATTTATTGAAATCATTTTAATACTTTATGGAAAAGAAAAAATAAAATTTAATTTTAAAAACTAAAAAACGAAATTTGACAACATGAAAAATATGTTTATTCCCAGAAAAAGTTTGAGAATATATTCTAAAATCATTAGTTCTAGAATTGGTGTAATCAGAAATATTTCAGATTCTTTTATGAAATCCTCAGAACTAGTGGCAAAGTATTTACAAGTAGTCCGACTGTTTGGCAGGGGTACCTAACTCTATGACTGTGTTAGTAAAAAAAGTACCTAACTATAAGTATGTGTTAGTAACAAATATGAATGTATTTATTCATTTGTACTTTTCTTACACATACAGAGTTTTAAAAAAATGTTTTATATTTTAATTTGTTTGAATTTTCAATACCAAAAATTGAAACTCTGTTGAAGAATTTAATTATAAAAGAAAACAAAAATTTAAAAAATAAAATATTTGTGTGTTTGAGCATATTTGGCCCCTTTTGAATATAAAAATGGACTCATAGTGTAAGAAAAAATTTTAAAAACATCTGTGCAATTGCAATTCAGTGCAAAAATGCTTAATGATTTCAAAATTTAGTGATGTTGTTTTCTTTGTATTAGTTCTCT
>MINK01171906.1:408-12736 GCA_001735545.1 Phormia regina
AACGGCCTTTTTTAAGAATTTGGCATTACTAGCACTTCAAAAAACAATTAAACTAGGCAGTACTTTGAAAGAAACAGAAAAGTATTGTATAGAGTTGCCAGTTAATAGTTTTGTCATTTAACACAACAAACAAACAATCTGGCATATCTAATTAATAATATGAAACAGCTGCGCGTGTTTTTCCGTTAAATAACTCTTCTCTTTTCATTTCCACTCTTCTTTAATACTATTCGTCATTACATATTAAGAGAGTAAAATCTTTAACACCATAACGTTTGTTTGGGTTTTGTATTTGTAATATTTTTTTTGTAGGGATTTTTTTCTGTTATTAAATAATAATAAGAGTAACATTTTGTGTAATATATTAATGATGTAATAAAATTTTAAGAGCGTAATTTTAAGAGTGTAGTTAAAAGTAATTATAATTTTTGCTTAAATAGTTAATAAAAACATTTCTAATTTTTTTCGTTATAAAACAATTTGTTATCTTTTTTTTAACATAAAATTTATAAGAGTATATTTTGTATGTTTTTTTTTATATTATTTATTTTGTTGTTGTTTTTATAGTTAGTAAGAACATTGTGTTAATAAGCAAATATTTGGAGCTAAGTGTTTTATTTTTGTTGCTGTTATTGTTGTTGCGTTTTTATGTGTTTAGTTGTTGGTTTATTTAGCTGTATTTGCTAGGTTTTAGGGGGTACTTGATGTATTTCCTTTAGTTAAACGATTCAGTCAGCTTGTGGAGCTCAACGGCGGCGTTTGCTTCTTTTACATTAGATTTTTTTCTGTAACAGAAAAGTCCTCTCCAATTTTATTTGGCATACACTGTGTTCGACGACCAACGGATTCGTGAACTAGTGTATTGTGTTGTTGTGTGAGTGTTAAAAGACAGAGAAATAAATAATAAAAATCCCTTTTTTTTGTTGAATTTTGGAAAAAATATTAAACAGAATATAAGAAAAAACAAGAACTCAATTCAAAAACATTAGTTTTTTCTCAATTGCTTAAAAATAAATTTTGTTTTTAAGAGTTTTTTTATTCAATTGTTGTTGTTATTAGCGGTGGTTGTTGTAGGTTAAAGTGTAGCTGGTTTTATAAAAACGCGTGTTTTAGTTTTTTGCCTTTTAAAGTAAAAAAAAAATAACTAAAAAGAAACCTTTGCATATTTATTTAACATAAAATTAATGTTTTTGTAATATTTGTTCTTTGTTTTTAGGAATTTTTTATATATAAAAGTAAAGTGATTCTAAAACACAATGTCGATGTATCGTATTTCATCGCGTAAATTGCCAGAAGCTCAGGTGAGTTTTGTAGTAATTACAAAATAATAAAAACAATTTTATAATGAAAAAAATAATCAACAGTGTTGTAAAGTGTTTAATAAATAATTAAGTTATATTATGAAAAATAAAATTTAATTTTATTAATGTTTTACATAACAATTCTAAAAAAGATAAAAATTCATGTAAATTATATAAAAAAAAGAATTACTTTCCCCTTCACGCTGTAAAATCTCTTAGCTCATACAAAAAAAAGTAAGGTTAATCTTTTACTCTTCAATTACTTTACTCTGATACTCTTTAACTAAAATGGTGTTAGTGTTATATTAGCGCAACATTAAAAACTGTTAGTAATAATGGGTGTGTGTGGTTTTTTTTTGTCATATGAGTTGTGTAAACGTGGTGATTTTGATTTTTCTACCCGGATTTTTTTGTTGTATTTTTTCTTTTGTACTTAATGTTTGCTTGTAACTTTTGTTGTTTGTGGCCTTTTTCTCTTTAACCTTTAGTTTTGCAAAATTTTGTTTTTGCCTTAACCCTCTCTCATTTTTTTTATCATATTTTGCTCTTTCTGTTCCTAAACAAGAGGTTTTTTTTGCAAAAATCTTTTTCTTATCGTGTGATTTTTCACGCTTGCGTTTGAATTTTTTAAAATTTTGTTTTTTTTTTCTTTCATTTTCATAAAGTCTTATAAAATTTTTTCTCTCATTACATAATAATCAAAGAAAAAATTAAAATTTTTCTTTCTTTTTAATTTTTTTTGAAATAAGATGAATAAAATTTTAAAATTTGGCCACTTTTAAAACAATTCATTGACCTTTAGCACCACAATATTAAATGAATTGTTAGGTATATTTTTAATTTTTTTAAATAATTCTGTAAAATGAAGGTGAATTGAAAGAAATTTTCTTTAAAAATAATTTTAATAATTTTTAAATTATTTTTAAAATTTTCTATTGAACTTTGACATCTTTTGAGCTATTAAATGATAAAGTAAATTTGAAAAATTTATTTTTATAAGTTTTTTTTTTAATCACTAAAAATTAATAGAAATAAAAAATATTTAAAACCAAAAATGTTTCTTTAAAATTCAAAAATTATTTTCGCTTTTAGGAATTAAAAAAAAATACAAATTTTATTAATTGAATCGATTACTAAATTCAATAATAAGCTATTTTTTTAACAATTAAAATTAAATCCCATTTTTAATTTAAAAATTTTGGTTTCTCTCTCTCTTCCTCTCTTAGTTTACGAGTTATATACCTCTGAAGTTTTGATATATTTTTCTGTATATTTTTATTAGTACTCAAGCTATTTAAATTAGATTAAAACCTTTTAAAGGCTAATTTTTAATGATATATAATAAACAAAAATTTATGATTTTTTATTAAAAAAAAATGTATTCAGCGAAGCCGGTTTATGACATACATAGAGCAGAAACTACCTGATACCGACCACAGGGCTCCTATACGGTTAAACCTTTCTTGACGTTAAAGAGAAAATAATTTTTATTTAAAATAAAGAAGTATTTGAAAATAATAAAAAATTTAGTCAAAAATTTTTCTTAAAATTTTAATATTTTTTTCCAAAATGTCGATTTTCAAAATTAAAAAAAAATATATAAATTTGAAAACTTGATTATTCAATTAATAGCTACCAATAAAAATTTTATTAAATCAAATACATTTTTTTCAAATCGAATTATTTGATAGTTGTTTTAGTCAATTTTTTCTTTTGAAACAGTTTGCCCATATTCTTTAAAATCTTCGATATTTTGAAACACCATTTGACAGTGTTTGACAATGGAAAATTTGTCTAATTTTTTATTACCCAGGAAAAATTTTATTAGTTCTACAACTAGTTCCAGAAACCCATGAAAACAGCCTTTACTTGTTCTACTTTGGCGTTACGGCCAATGATTTTTGCTTGAAATTGTCACCTCCAGAACTAGGTATTATCTTGTAACAAAATATGGCTCTGAAGTTTTGAAATAAGTAAGTATTTTGTTGGGTATCACTTGGTTCTCTAAAGTTACTGCTTCACAGACCGACGATGCATTCATTGAAACAATTAAAGACGTCAATATTTGGTCTTTTCGTAATAATTTGCCATTCCCGTTAATAAACGCAGCCGATAAATTTTCCTTTACGATATACTAATTTCAAAATAGATGTATTCTAATGGGATTCGAGACCTGGCGATTGGGCAGACCAATTAAAATACGTACCACTCGGTTACAGCCCTAGAGTGGGTGTTTGGGGTCGTTTATCCTGTTGGAAATCTCCGAACTAGCGGCATACTTTTCCTCATGTATTGGAATCCATTGAACATCAGATTTAAAATGTTCTGTATCCTATAACAGCTCACTAGTAATGGGTAGATAATCATGAATTAAACCCATAAACTTGCCTGAAAAACATCCCCAGACCAAGCTCTAACGGTCTTCTTAGTAAAATTTTGGTATAAATCTCTTTCCCTTGTGGTCGTCTTACATAATGTCCCCCCACATATCTTAAATTAAGATTTGGACTCATCCGAAAATAAAAACAGAATTCCAATGTTTTGCTATTGTCCTAATTTAAATGACTCTCTGGCAAAATTGAAATGTCGAGGCTGAGCGATTTTCTTTTTAGAAACAAGAGTTTTTTGGTTCAGCAGGACGATAACAAACCGAGACCACCGTCATTTTGGTCCTGCGGCTAAACTGTTTCGAGTACTAATCTTCCAATTTTAAGATTAATTTTTGGGGCATTTGCTTAAACTCTCTTGCTATCAGACTTATCCTGTCCATGTGGTGTAGTTTTTAACGAGGTCCTCCTCAAGATGGTTGAGTTTTCACAGTAATCTGTCTCAACGAAATTTTGTTATAAATTTTGGAAAAACTGTTTGGACTTATTAATTGAAATTTTATCACAGAATGAGTTCTTTGTTTTAAAGCCAACACTAAAATTTTTAAATCTTCAGAAATTTTGACTTTAGCCATTTTCGTTAACTATTTGTGTGGATTATAATTAATTGTTATTATACATAAAGATAACAAAAAGAAGTTATGAATAATTATCAGAATAAAACAAATATTGAAATAATTGTAAAACATGATGACTTTTACATTGATTTACTTAATATTCTTTTTGATTTAGTCTTCTTTATTAAAGAAGTTTTAAAGTTTCCATTGTTTTGTCAATACCGCAATACTGAATACTTTTTATTTTGATTTTTATTATCAGATTTTTATTAAATATGTTCTTAAATATAAGTATATACAAATGTATTACCGAAATTTTTTTGTTTGTTTTTTAAATGCTTTAGGATTTTGTCATATTTGTTTAATGTTTCGAAAAAGTTTCCATTGTATTGTCAACCACTGTATGTGCTCTTCAATTCACTTTTCACAATATCTCTCAACTGGTCTTAGCTCCGGATAAATTGAAAAGAATATATTTTATATATCAATGGAAAGGAAAATTATATTATTGAACTATTTAAATTAAAAATAATTTCGAATATTTTAAAGGATATTAAATTTAAATTGAATAATAGTAATAATAAAATTAAAATTGTATAAAATATTAATTATAATTAATTTTGTCTTAAAATCTCTTAAAAAAATGTTGGAGAAAGTCCTGCAATTTATTTAAATTTAGGAAAAACCCATAAAATAATAACATATTAAATATCATTTAATGATTGTCAAACTAAAAAGTGAAAAATTATTATTTTGTTTTATCCCCCACTGTTTATTCAATTGATCATCTCTCTGATCTTTTAACATAAAAATTCTTTTTTTACATCATTAACTTACTTTTCAATTTATTTTATTATAATATACGTTTACTTTTACTCATAAAATAACTAAATTATTTACAAGTTACCTTTATTAAGAACTACAACAACAAGCAGTTAATTGAACCGTTCTTATTGCTGTGCCATTTCTCAATGGAAAAAACCCACAGACACACACACATCACATACAGTTACTACTCCTTAACTATATAATGTTTTTTTTATTATTATTCACTCTCACAAAGAGTTTATTCACCTGAAATTGTTGTTATTTTTTTTTTCTTTTCATTTTCTTAAATTTTTTTTCTTCGTGTAACACAAAGAAGTAGAACATGGCTAAATATAGGCAAGACCTATTTACACAAAATGTATGTGAGAATATTTTGGTTTATAGTGTTATTTTGTTGTTGCTGTTGTCTTTGTGGCTTACCAAAATAAAATCCAAAGTTTAAATTACATTGAGAGAAGAGCTAGTAGCTAAAAAAAAAATGAGAAAGAAGTAAATAATATGTGTAAAGAAAGATATGAAAGTGGTGTGTTTTTGTTTGGTTTATTTTTGGCGGGATTTGAATGTTTATGATGAATTTGGAAGCCGGGTTTGAGGAGAGGGAAAAAAGGAGAAATTTAAAGGATTTTTGTAATTAAAATTTAAGAGAGTTAAAGTGTAATAAAAGAGATCAATAGAATATTGTTTTATGTTGATTTTGTAATTAATAGCAAAATCTTGTTTAGAAAAGAAATTAAAAGGAATTGATATTTTTAAAAATTATTTTCTTACAGATTGAAATATATTGAAATTTTTATAATAAATATATAAAAAAAATTTCTAAATAAAAATTTATTATTATTATTATTATTATTGTTTTAACATTTTATTCAAATAACCACGAGTTTTTATAGCATGTTTGTAATTACATTTTTTATTTCATTAACAAAAATTTATATATAAAATAAAAAATACACCTGAAGTTCCCACAATACAAAGTCCAAAACCTTACAATTGAATTTTTTTTATTATAATCAATGCAAAAATAAAAAAATATAAAAAATTAAACATGCTTAATCTTAAAGATTATAAAAAATATATATAATTAATTTACGTTCATGAACTTGACACATGTTAACAAATTGTAGATACATTAATTAATTCCTAGCCATAAATTGTTTTTTATGGTTAAAGGATTTTCAATAACTTATTTAAGCAATGATGTATAAGTTCCAAAGCGAATATTTTTTGCTGTTATACAATTTTTATCTTTAATGACTTATGGTCATGGGGGTAAAATAAAAATTGTCTTATCAGTTGCAAAAAGTTGCAAAAGATAAGATTTTGGGCGTAATAAGCAAAAATAGTAGCTAAAAATTTAAATAAAATAAAAAATATAGACAGAAATAGTTTTCTAAGACTTTTACTGACTATTTTATAAATTTGACTATAGTCTAGTCTATTGAGTATACCTGAGTTTAGAATATAGTCTATCCTATTAACTATACTATAGTCCAGACTATAGTTTAGACCATTGATAGGATAGCAAAAATAGTAGCTAAAAATTTAAATAAAATAAAAAACATAGACAGAAATAGTTTTCTAAGACTTTTACTGACCATTCCATAAATTTGACTATAGTCTAGTCTATTGAGTATACCTGAGTTTAGACTATAGTCTAGCCTACTAACTATACTATAATCCAGACTATAGTTTAGACCATTGATAGGCACAAAAAGAGAGGATATATAAAACGATTGGTGAGCTATTGACTATATTATAGTTTAGATTATAGTCTAGTCTATTGACTAGTCTATAAATAAACAAATAAAATATTTAAAATACATTATTCTAATAAATTAAATTAACATTTTATATATAGCAAACTAAAATGCTATTTCAAATACAGCAAAGAATTCCCATTCAATTATTTTTGCAATTTAATATAAAACTTTTGAAATTATCATTTAATTTTTTTATATTTAATTAGTTTGTTAATTGATACAAATAATTGCAAGTCAAAATATTGTTTAATTTTTTAGAAAAAAAAAAACAAAAAAAAATGTTAAATTTTGATAACTTAAATAATTGATGCAATTAAAAACGTAATTGTTATATTTTTAATCTTCAATAAATCGTTGAATATATTATATTTTTCTGTATATTTTAAAGAATTGAATAATATTTCTAAAAATTTTTTAAAGAAATTTTGAGTTTCTAATAAAGACTACAGACTAGGACGTATTTAATAAGGTAATTGCGATTTGGAGATTTTTTTTTAATATTATAGGAGAGAAATTTGTTATTTGATATGAAATGTGACAGTTTAATCAATAAAAATAAATAATAAGTTGTCGTAACAAAACTACCATGTAAATACGCCTTAGGAAGGATTGATAAAGGCGAATTCAAACTGGTGACTTTGCTAAAGCCAGCCGTTCATTATTTTTTTATTAGTACTTAGAACTCTCAAATTACATATAAGAAAGCATAACTTTAGTTTAACCACTGAAGTGTCACAATAATTAATGAATTCGCTGTAATTTTGTTATACTTTACACCACCATAGGTGGGGAGGGTATCATGCGTTTGTACTGATGTTTATAACACCCAAAAATATTGGACTAAGACACCTAAATTTATACCAATCGACTTAGAAGCACTTTCTGAGTCGATTTAACGATGTCCGATGTAATTAAATTTGGCACATATATAAGCTTAAATCTGTGTGCCGATTTTCAGAAAGATCGGTTCATAATTGACCATAGCTCTCGTATAAACATCTATTCAGAAAATCACTTTATCGGTCATAAATCCCATTAAAATGTTAGTATCAAGTTAATATGCGACAAAAATAAGTTTTATATAAAAATAAATNNCAATATTCTGTATTCTTATGTTTTATTTTACACTTAATATGAATATCAGTCTACATTTGGCTCGAAGTTTAATAAAAGAACCCTACCCTAACTATAATGTACACAATGGTGTAGGGTATCATATGGTCATGCTTGACCGACTATATCTTTTTCTCTGTTTCATTTCGCCCTGATTAAAACAGTCGTATAAATGGAAAGTTGCCATTTTGATTTAGGTTATTAAAAGAATTAAAATTTTTAATAATTATATTAATGACGTTGTTAATTTGTCAATTCTTGTACTTGAAAAAAAGAAAAGTCATTGAAAGTGATGCCACAGATAAGAAATTTTCCAAAATCATTCGATAAAAACACTAAAAAACATTAATTTTTATTAGGAAAGCTTATCAGAAGATAAGAATTTAAGTAATTTTACTTTTGAATAAAAGTATTAAAAATAATACTTGAAATTGAATTTTTATTAATAAATATTTATAAAAAAACATATAAAATATGTGATAATCATCTAATATTAACAATGATTATCATATATTTTATATGTTTTTTTTTATAAATATTTATTAAATTTAAATTTCAAGTATCATGTTGGTATCTCTCTTCATGACGTTATATAGATAAAGGTACGTTTTTAGTACAAATAAACAATAAAACAAGTACTAGATCATTTCTTAACATGAAAAACCACAAATATATTAAGAAAATGTTGTTAAATAAATTTTATTTTATATATTTAATAAAAATTCCAACGTCGGCTATTTCATTTCCATTTAACAAAATCAAAAAAATCCCCTTAGAAAAAACTTAAGTTTCCAGTCCTATACTATACACGAATATTGTTTAGCCTAACTTTTTTTCTAATTTATTAAATTACTTAATTGTTCTTTACAAAATAAACATTTTATTTAAGAAAATTTTAGAATTTACTAAGAATTCAATAAAAAATTATTCAATATTTACTTTTTCAACTAATTTCCCCATAATTGTTTACTTTGAGTGTAGCCATTACGTTTTGGTCAATCTTTTTATTTAGATTTGAAGTAGCCAGATCAATAATTATTATAAAAAAAGCGTAATATTAGGGTTTAAAGGGTAAATATGTAATTAAGGGTATGTTTTCATATGAACTTTTTTAATTTATGTTATTTTCTATATAAAATTTTGTAAAGTATTTTGATTTAAAAAATTGACATAATTAAAATATTGTAATTATAGTTTCTATTAAAAAATAATTGTTTAAAGTATTTGTTTTGATTAAATATTTATTTGTTTATTGAGTTTTTGTTTAATTTCCCTTTTTCTGTGCAAATTATCTGCATTATTTTTAAAACAATATGGTAACTTTATTTTAAAGTCACTCCCCTTTTCTACTTAAAGTTTAAATAAATAAGTATTATTTTTATTTTTTAATATAATATATACTACGTTTTAAAACATTTTCTGTTAAGGTAATTGAACTTTTTAACAATTTTAATTTGTATTTGTTAGATAAATAAAAGAAATATTCTGTAAAGTTTTTTTTTTAACTAGAAACAATTAAACAAAAAACAAATAATTAAATTCAAATTATAAATAAAATAATATAAAGAAACTGAAATTATTTATTAAAAATTTTAAAAATATTTAGAAAATTAGAAAATATTTTAACCAGAATTTTTATTTATTTTTTTTTATTAAAAATTTCCTTTTTTATAACCCTAATTTAAACAGATTTATTTTTCTTTATATACCCTTGAAAGTTACTGACAAGTTAGAATAATTTTCTAATTAAAACGCATTACTTTATTTTTTCCTATTTTCGTGTTTCATTTTTTTTCAATATTCTGTATTAAGCAACTGTTTATTGGCACGCGAATTTAATAATATTTTTATTCCAATATTTATAGAGGAAATAAACAACAATTGACGCCCCCTTATAAAGCCCTTAAAAACTACATACGCTTATATTGTACTACAATGCCCAAGTGTTTATTAATATTTATCATGTAAATTTATATAGAAAAAGAAATACGATAAAAGCAAAAATAATACATATAATTTTATTATGTATAAAAAAAGGGGCTCGTTACTTTCGACCCTTTTGGTTATCAATGAGCTAAACAAATAATAAAAAAAAAACTAAATTGCCTACGCATAATAAAAAGCGTAAATTAATGAATGAATGTACACAAGTTTTACTGTGGAAAATTTGTTTATATAATAAATTTTTGTTGTGCTTATGTGTTAGACAATAGCTAGGGTATGAGAATTTAAGGAAGTAAGAAAAAATTGTTAATAAAATTGATGCAAAAAGAATTAATTTTTCAAATAAATTTTATAAAATGATGGTTTTTGTGAGTGTAAAAAATATTTCTTTTCAAAATTATTATAAATCGTATAATTTCCTTTGTAGCCAGCTAAAATTTTTGGTGTGGTGAGTTTTAAAAGAAATTCACCACGCCCTAAAAATTTAAAAATGATGGTTTTTATGAGTGTAAAAAATATTTCTTTTCAAAATTATTATAAATCGTATAATTTCCTTTGTAACCAGCTAAAATTTTTGGTGTGGTGAGTTTTAAAAGAAATTCACCACACCCTAAAAAGTGTGCTAATTGATACAAAAATTAAATTTAAACATATTTAAACCGAAATAATTTAATTTTAGGTTACCTTAAGGTTTTGTAAAGTATATAAATGCCAAAAAAAAATTCCTATCAAAATTATTATAAGTTAAAAATTTCCCTTTGCAAATAGCTAACATTTTTGGTGTGGTGAGTTTTAAAAGAAATTCACCACACCCCTAAAATTTTATTTTATTCATATTTAATTATTAATTCTTTAAATTATCTCAAGTTTTTCAAAATAACATTTGATATTAAGCCATAAAATAGTGACTTCCTATACAAATAATTATAAATAATTAATTAGTTTAAACCACATATACACCGAAACGCAAAAAAAATCTCTAATATATTGTTTTATTTTTTTATGCTCAGCTCAATCTTATATTCAATAATTTACCTGTTATAATAAAATACCCTCAGAAATTAAACTTTAAACTATAAATTTCCATATTTAATAATAAAAAACAAATTTGCACTTTATATAAAAAAGAAAATAAACGTCAGTAATTTGTTTTTTAATATATACAATATATTTTTCTTCTGGTTTCTCTTTCAGTAAACAAAATAATTTCTTGTGCTCTATACGACACTTGAAGTGTAGTTTGAAAAAAAAAAAACTAAATTAAATAATGCAAAAATATTAAAAAAATTTATAGAAAAAATAAAATAAATTTTAAACTATAAGACGAACTTTGGTCATATTGTTATTTTTTTAAATTGTGTTTTTGTATTATTTGCAAATTGATGACAATATTCATAATATTTTATATTGCCCACATTTTGCTCTCATATTCTATCCCTCAAAAGCCCCCCAATATTCTCTTATTTTCTTTTTGGGGTGGCTTAACAACACTAGTTTTGTGATTAAAGTAGCAACAAAATTTAAGTTTAGCTTAAAAAATATGCAAATTATTACACACACATGTCATGCCGCCTTCACAATCGTTGTCAAGTCCACGTTTTTTTATTTTATATATATATATTTTTCTTAATATTTCTTGGAGAGTATTTATGTTTGTGTGTTTTACTATAAAATTGAGTAGAGATAGATTTATTGAGCTGCTAGCTCTAGCAGTCTTTTTATTTTAATGGTTGCTTAACAATTATAAATAACTATTATATGTTACTTGGTCATTGATGATGATACATGGTTTTAATTTAGTGTTTTTGTTGTTGCTATTATTTGCATGTGGTGTGTTTGGTTTAGTTTGAGAAGAAGGCCTGTGAACTTGATTTGAATATTTAATTAATTTTTGCCGCACACTCTGATTACGTTATCATTTAATAAAACTAAGATTTTTGTTATACGTATGTACATATGTAGATTTTCCGCAAATTAATACTCACTTAAAGAGAGAAATAGGAAAGAAAAGATGTGTTGTGTAGAAATTATGACAAGAGGATTTTTTTTTATTATTTTTTTTCCAAATAATGCAGAGAGAGATAAATGAAATATTATTTTGGCGGAATTATGAATACATTAAGATTTATAGATTTAAAACTGTTTGTTTGTTGAATTATTTAAAGTGATAGCTATTAAGTGTGGTTTTATTTTAGGAAACATTAAATATTTTTAAAATATTTCCATGCATGTGGATTAATAAACAAAGGTGCTAGTATATTTTATAGTCTAGGCTATTGTCTAGTCACTAGTGAAGGCTCTAGTCTATAATCTATAATATAGTCTGTAGGCTTGTTTACTGTCTAGATTATAGTCATAATTATAATTCAGTTTATAGTCTTGACCATAGATTATAACATAGATATGAAGTTCAGTTGTCAAAAACCTAAGTCGATTGT
>MINK01171906.1:12772-45196 GCA_001735545.1 Phormia regina
AAAAACAAAAACAATTGTAGTACGTGTGCCTTTTTGAGTAATTTTTTTCAATTGAGTTTCTTTTTAAGCTTCATACCTATGTCAATAATCTATGGTCTTGACTATATTCTAGCGTAAAGTATGAAGTCTTGACTATAAAGTAGTCTATACTATTGACTATAAAATAGGTTATAGTCTTGGCTATAACGTTGATTATAGTTTTTGCTATAATTTACATAAAAATCTTAACTATAATATAATTTATATTCTTCACTATTATATAGTTTATAGTCTTATTTATAATCTTGTCTATTGACTTCAGTCTCTAGTCCTAACTATAGTCTAATCCATATATAGTTTTGACTACAGCAATGACTAAAGATTATACTATAGTCTTGACTATAGATTAGACTATAGTATTGACTATAGATTAGACTATCGTCTTGACTATAGATTAGGCTATAGTATTGACTATAGATTATACTATAGTTTTGATTATAGTGTAGACTATATTCTTGACATTAGTCTAGTCTGTAGTCTTTACTGTAGACTAGTCTATGGTCTTGACTATAATCTGCCCTATAAAATATAGTCTTGACTATAATCTGCTCTTTAGTCTTGACTAAAATTTAGTCTATAACCAGTATTATTATAATTTCGACTATAAAGTAGTCTATGGTATTGAGTATAAATTTGTCTAAGGTTTTGACTATAACATATATCAAAGTCTTGCCTATTGTCAAAACTAGGGAAACCAAAATATGCAATTGCATGTTTTTTCCCGGACGTTGAATGAAGTTCAAATATATATCTGATTCATGGCAAATAAATCTTTTTTATTTATTTTACCTTTAATTGCATATTTTCGCATTTGGCAATTGCTAGTGCATATTTTGTTATTTTTAGGGCATATTTTACGCTTTTAGAGCTTGTTTTGACATTTTAATAATAACTTGTTATCTCAAGAAAGTTTTTCAAATTTAATAAAAAAAATTAGAAAAAAATAATAAATTTTTATACTTATTAACTTTAATAGATATCATTTTATCCTTAAGAAGTATGTTTTTTAGCAGCAAGATTAAAGATTATGATTTAAGTTCATGTTGTAAAAGCAATATTTTTAATGAAAGCAAATCGAGCCCTAATCGCGAAAATATAGTAAGTGCTGTGAACAAATTTTACAAGAGAACATTTTTGTGATTATTTACATGTATGAAAAATGTCAGTTACGATACAATTGTTTTCGCTATAAAGGATCAACTACATAGAATACTTTCGCTTCAAATGCGACTGACAGCTACACAACCAATAAATTATATTAACCCAGTCTCTGCACTGTTTTGTTATTAAAATTTTACATAATAAAATGCAAAAATTAAATCATGTTCTCAGTTGAAATAATAAATTCTAAGTAAAAATATTCAACTCATTAAAAAATATTAAAATAAGAATAAATTAACTGACATCTTTGAAGTGCTTCACGCAAAAGGTTGACGTACTAATTTAGCTCAGTTCCATATAAATGTATGAATTGAAGCGAAAGTACTCTATCTAGTTGTGCCTTAAATCTGAAAGGCACTTGATATGTCAATGAAATTTTGACAGATGGTCTAAATTATAGATCAAATCAGGGGTCAATATGATAATTTTGACAAAAAATTATAAGTAATTTTTGTTTTATAAGTGCATATTTTCTCGTTTTTAAAGCATATTTTTCGCTTTTTATTGCATAATTAATGCGCATAAAACCTTTTTTTATAGAGCATATTGTGGTTTCCCTGGTCATAACTGTAATTTATTGTATAGTCTTGAATCTAATCAAGACTAAAGTTTTGTCTATGAAATAATCTATAGTCTTCTTGATTATTAAAGTAGTCTAGTTGTAAAACTAGTCTAGCATATAGTCTAGTCTATTGCCCACTTTATAGTTTAGTTTTATTTAAATTCCAATATATATATATAAAATATTCTTTAATATATTAAAATTTTCATTAGTGTATTTGAAACACTCATTTATTATGCCAAATTTTCTTTTCTTTATATTTTATTTCAATTAACACGTGCCTTGTATTGTTTTTGGAAGAAATGTCGTAGATCAGTTTAAGCAATTGCGTCTGAATTTATCATATGTCTTAGTCAGTCGTTTATTAGTCGTTGCGTTATTTAAAAATGTTTTTAAAATTTTTATATATATGTATGTAAATTTTATATTTTATTTATTTATCCAGTTCTAACAAATTTGTTTTAAATTTAAATCTTTTCGACTTTGGCACAAACAAAACTTTTTTTTTATATGGCTTCTTCAAGATGTTTCTTTTTGTTATTATTTTATAAGAAACATCTATAAACATCGAGATATTTTATAATTAAAAATTATTTACATTTTTATATATATGAAAATAAATTATTTGAAAATAAATTTTTGTTAAAATTTGAATAAAAAATATTAAAATATTTAAAAATATCTTTAACAACAACATAAAAGTTTTGTTTAATACTAATTTTTCTACGTCACTTGCTTACGTAACATAATAATTTTTTTTGTTTTGTCTATTTTGAAAGAAAATCTTCTTTTTTTTTACTCTCTCTTATTTTTGTATATAAAAACAAAATATTAAAATAGAGAATCTGCGCAGAATTATAAATATCCACCACCAAAAATCAATGCAAAAACTCACACACACCCCCCTCCTTCATTTTAGTTTTTTTTTTTTTAGTTTACACCCAAAGAAATTAATTTTGCTAATTTCTTTTTTTTTTATAGTTTCTTTCAAGAAAATTGTTTTTGTAAAATTTTGCATAACCAAATTTTTAATATAAGAAATATATATGTATGTGTACGGATTTTATTAAAATATTTATTTGTTTTTAAGTTGATTGAACTTTCCTTTTTTTGGGTTTAAATATTTTTTTAAACCGGTTTAATTTTTGTTTGTTAAATTGTGTAGTAAAAAAGATTTATTATAAACAATTTTTATACTTGTTTTTTTTTATTAAATAAATTTCAAACATTTTTTTAAATTGTAATAGTCATTAAATTTACTACAAAAAGCTGCTATATAAATTATCTACAAATTAGGGAAGTTTTATTAAACTCAAGTTAAACTTGTTTTATAGCACTTACAACCTTGATTAGTCATCAATCATTTATTAAATTCAATTGTATTTAAATAATAAATAAAATTAACAGTTTTATTTACAAATTATTTATTACAAAAAATGTTTACAACTTTGAGATCAGTCTGGCATAATAATATTATGACATCAAAGGAAATACCTTAAAAAACTAGTTTTTTTAATCATTTGATTGTTATATTACAAAAATACAAAAAATATTGTTAATTTTTTTTAATATAAACAAATAACTTTTCCCTTTAATATTACCAAAACAAATTTGACAATTTATGTGGCAGCCTTTTAACGGTGTTTACATTTTCCTGTTTTGGCAACTCCTATTCAAAACACTTAGACAATAAGGCTGCCAGATGGTATGGGAAGAAACATCTGCAATATTAAGGGTTTTTAAAGTAAAAATGTTAATAAAAAGACTAAAAGAAATTAATTAAAAATAAATGAATACTTAATTAAACATTAGCATTTTTCATTTTATTATACCACCACTTTTAGTTATAATTATTTGTTTTTTATTCCCTTTCAATCAAGGATTAACATATTTCATTATTTTTCTCTTTTTAAGAGATTTTTATATAAAATGGCATTAATATATTTCCCTGACAGTACGCCAAAGTGTCAAACCTTTAATTGACAAGCTTAATTTTTAAGCTAAAAATCTTAATTGTCATTATATTCTTTTTTATCTATTCATGGTTAGAAATTTCTATTTACTATACTAAACTTACATTTTACGTAGTTTTTTTTTTCTTCTACGTATTAGAAATGTATTAATTTTTATCTCTATTTAAACAAGTGTTATTGTATATTAGGGCAATTATTTATTTCAATATCTCAATTATGTTAAATATGTAAACAATATAATCATATGATGTCATTAAATGAAATGAAATAAATTAATTCAATTTTCAAGGTTAATTAGAGAAAAACATTTTAAATAATAACTTAAGTTAAATAGACAAATGTACATATAAATTGAAATTTTAAAAGTTTTTTTAAGGAAGAGAATAAATAAAAAATTAATATACAAATTTAATTTATTGGTCTCAAAGCTAAGGTCAATATGGAGAAAACATTTATTTAATTTAAAAAGGAAATTTAATTGACGTTTTCAACTTTCTAAATATTTTTTTTTTTTTTTTTTTAAATGAAATACATCATAAACTTTTTTGCTAAATTAAATTGGTAAATAAATTGCTAAACTTTTTAAATAAAATAAATAAAATTTTAAAATAAATTCCTAAACATTTTTGCACAATTTTTTGTAATTTTAATAATTAGCAAATTGTGTAAACAATAAATTATAGTTAGCGGTATTTTTTAAATGATCAGTGATCACTGTAATTTGGTTAATGACAGTAATAAAAGTTATTTACTAAAATTTATGTTATTATTTCTTAAAAATACCAACTGCTAATATTTATTTCTAAAAAATAATTTAAATTTGTATTTTTATTAACAGTTTATTTAATTAGAGTCTTTAGCAAAAATTTGATTATTTAAACAAATATTTAAATCTCTTCTTTTATATTAGATGATAATAATTGTCATGAAAAATAAATATTTTGTAGTAAAGCTAAACTAATTTCACTAAATATTAAATTAAACACAATTTTTTTGGTGACATTTATTTATAGCAAAAAATCTTTTATTCAAAAAATAAATATTTGCTTTATTTATTTAATGAAAATATTAATTATTATATTCCTATCTAATAAATTATTAATAAAATAAATATTTGTACAAACATTTTTTGCAAATTAATAAATGCTAAATATTTTGCTTAAGATTGCATTTCTTTTTTTATATAAAAAGTAAATATTTTTTGAAAAATTTAAGCCAACAAAAATAGTTGAACATATGATCACATTTCCTAATGAAAATTATTAATAATTCCCGTTTTATTATTTCTTTTAAGGCATATTCTGTTAATAAAAATAATTAAGTAAATATTTGTTGAAAATTTTCTTAAAATATTAATGAATGTTAAATAAAATTTAGCAAAATATGATAACAAATATTTAGTTAAAATGTAAAATATTTGTCAAAAAATAAATGAAAAATAAATAAATAAATATTTATTGATTGAAAATAAATAGATAAATAAATAAATAAATAAATAAATAAATAAAATAAATAAATACATAAATAAATAAATAAATATATAAATAAATAAATATTGAAAATAAAGTATTAACCAAATTGTTGCTAAATATATGATCAGCGATTATATAAATATAGTGAATATAGAGTGAAAATATAAGAAACAATAAAAAATGTGCTAAACTTCTAATCGGATAATTGGAATTGCATTAAATTTGGTAACAACGTAGCAAAAGAGTGTACAATGTTAAGTTAGGAAGAGGGACTGAGTAAACCCCTCTGGGGCGAAGCTAAGGGGACTCAAAGTAAGGTTTTCTCTTTTTTGTTTTTCATCCGATTTTAAATATTTTATATATTATTGTAGGCTCTGTTTTTCTTATAGAATTTTTAAGTAATACATGTCCTTGGTCCAATTTTTTTCCATATATATTCCAGTATTTAATGTTTTTTGGGAATAGTCGAATTGCCTTAAAAACAAAGATTTTATCAGAGATATAATAAATATAGTTTTTCAAAAAAACAAACTATTTTTTATTTAGCTTTAATCCGAAAAAGTATAACCTCGAGTTTTTTCATCTAAATTCTTTATAGTTTTTTCCATTGCACAATTTAGTCTATAATTTAATATTAAATTTAATTAATAGTCAAGTCTATAGTCTGACTCACAATCTAAAGTGTATTTTAAATCTAGTTTATAATGCTGTCTACAATGTAATTTATATTATAGTCTATAGTTTGGTCTATATACTTGTGTATAGTCTAGTCTATAGTCTAAATTTTGCATTTATATCTATAATTTATTCTATAGTATAATTGATTCCGTAGTTTAGTAATTAATATAATCTGTTCTCTGGTCTAAAATATGGAATATTGTAGTTCTTAGTCCATTCTGTATTTTAGTCTAGTCCACAATCCAGTCAAAAATATAATTAATTTAGTTTATAGCTTAGTAACTCCATAAATTTGACTTTATATTATATTTTCAAATTGTAACTTCAACTGGAGGCTAGACTATACACTTTATAGTTTTGACCATAAAATAAGCCAAAATTGAGTCTGTAGCTTTGACTAAAGACTAGGCTATAGTTTAGACTAGGGACTTGGCTATAGTATAATCTATAGTTAATAATAGATAATATTCTATTCTAAAAAAATTTGTATAAGTTTTTATTGCCATTTTCATATATATAATTTTTTACTTATCTTATATTCGTTAGTATGCATAAACATTTATTTATTTATTTAAAAAATAATCAAATAAAATTTTCTACGTTTTATCCAAAAGTTTTTCCTTTAAAAAAAAATCAATGCAAAAATATTTATTTCTTAAAATTCCAAACATAAAATGTTTCGCTAATAATTGATGAATGAAAAGTTATACAATTTTATTATTTTTTCTTCTAATTCTTTATTTAAAATAAAATCACATGACGTTGATAATTAAATGTTCACATAATACCTTCCTTCTTTTTTTTTATTTTTATTTTATTTTTTTGTTAAATGTTTGCACAAGTATTTATTTAGTTAAAAATAATTTGTTGCTTGTTTTTTTTTTTTTTTAAATCTTATCACTATTTTTTAAAGTGTATATGGTGGTGGGTACGTAAATAAATAATTTAAAAGAATTTTATCTGATTAAGTATTGTAGAGATATGATGACTTGGGGTTTTTCATAAAATTGAGATAATTCCAGAATTTTAAATTTATTCCAAACACTTGGTAGTGTTTAGAATTATCTTGAAATTAAAAAAAATAATAAACTAAATAAATGTTCAATAAAAAATATAAATTTAGAAATAAAATCAATATAAAAATTATTACTTTGTCTTAAATCAATTAATTAAATACTTAAAAATGCAACCGTGTTGCTATGACAATTCAATAAAAAGTAGCCACACTATAATAAATTAGTACAAAGCGTGAAGTTAACATACCCATTGCATTAGCCTACTTTATCTTTATAGAGTTAGATAAGATTGTTCTAAAATGCATTTAAAACAACTATAAGTTACTAGTAATCTATAGAATAAAATCTAAATATTTATTTATGATTAAAAAAATTTCCTTAAGCTTAAAATATGAAAAAATATATACTTTCAACACTTCATAAATTTAAATTCTGTTTATAAAAAATGATTTTAAACATTTTTTAAAAATATTGTAATATACCTACCACCTAATAAATCATTATTATTCTAATATACAACAACGTAATTTTTGAATTTTTTTCAATCACTTAGAAAATCTAAATAAAAAAAAAAATAAAAAATGACGCAGATCTTAAAAGCAAAGCTTTAAATTACAACTTGTTGTAAACGTTTAACTGAAAAAAAACGTAAAAAAAATATTTTATGTGGTTTTTATTATAAGTGTGATATGCAAATGAAAACTACATAGAAAAATTGGTTTGTTCACTGAACTATAAATTCAAATATACAATTACTACGAGCTTCTAATGTTCTAAATAACCTAAGGTGGAAAATGCTACACAAGAGCAAGGAGAACATTTTGTGGCCGACCCAAAGTCTGCTTTAAATAGTGAAATGCAAATTCAGTGTATTCATTAATAGCTTGGAGGCGGTATGGTGGCGCTAATAAATTAATTAATGAAAAAAAATGAAAACATTTGATCTTAACGCTTGATCAAATTAAGGATTTATAACTCGATTTAATTTATAGCTGGTGTATGCTCTACTAATCGATTGTGTTTTCTATAAATAATGGAAATTTATGTAAATTTTTTTTTTTTTAAATAATAATAATTAAAATATCAACAACGTTGTTAGGGGGAGACTTTTTTTGTAACACTTTAGTTGTAATAAAATCAAAGTGTAATTGATCTTGTTTATATTGTCAGGAACATGATATGTTTTAATAATGATTTATTTGTAAAAATATTATTTGCAAAAAATAATAAAAAATAAATATCATTGCAGAATTTTATTATAATTAAAATTTTATTAGTGTCTGGACTATAGTTTGCACTATAGAATTGACATTAACATAGGCTATAGTCCTATGTTATAGTATAAACTGAAGATTAACTGAAGTTTGCTATAAGATATACTAAAGCCTAGCTGTAGTTTAAACTATAGATAAGAGTAGTAGTCAAAACTAAAGTCTAAACTATAGGATAGACTAAACTACAGTCTGAAGTATAAACTAGACTAGATTAATTATAAACTATAGTATACACTTTAGACTAGACTATCGTATAAACTATAGACTAAACTATAGTCTTAATTGTAGACTAGATTATAGTCTAAAGTATACACTAGACTATGGTCTAAACTGTAGACAAGACAATGGCCTAAGCGAAAGACTAGACTGTAGTGTAAACTATAGACTAATTTATTGACTAGACTATAGTATAAACTTTAGACTATAGTATAAACTTTAGACTAAACTTTAGTCTAAACTATAGAATAGTCTTAATTGTAGACTAGATTATAGTCTAAAGTATATACTAGACTATGGTCTAATCTGTAGACAATACAATAGCCTAAGCGGTAGACTATACTGTAGTGTAAACTATAGTCTAAATTATTGACTAGACTATAGTCTTAACTATAGACTTGAATATAGCCTAAACCAGGCGCGGATCCAGCTAAAGCTTTTGGGGGAGGAAAATAGTATGATTTTAAAACTACTTCCTCAAATTTCTTCATTTAGTAGGGAAATTTCCTTTTTTTCCTCCTCGTGGATCCGCCCCTGGCCTAAACTATAGACTAGAATATATTCTATACTATAAACCAGACTATAATCGCAACTATTGACTTAAATATTGTCTAAACTATAGATTAAACTATAATATGACATATAGACTAGACCAGGCGTGGATCCGCGGGGAGGGAAAAAGGGAAATTTCCTCCCCCCCCAAAATGAAAACTTTTAATGGAAAATGTGTACTAAATCATAAAGTTTAAGGAAATAGTTGTGAAAATCATTTTATTTCCCTCCCCCAAAAGCTTGAGCTAGATCTGCGCCTGGACTAGACAGTAGCCCAAATTATAAACCAGAGATTAAATTATATGCCAAACTTATAGTTTAAACTATAGACTATAATATATTCATATTAAAATTTTTCTTTCCTCAAATATTTCATTATATTTTTCTTAATATTTTATAGAAATATATTTTTGTCTTAAATAACATCTGCGTCTTTAGTTTAATTTTTTTGAAGCGTTTTATTTTAGTTATAAAAAAATCTCAACAGATAAGAAAATATGACATTTTCTAATCTAGTTAAAGGCAGTTTGTCTTACTCAGAAATTCTGTACCATCATTACAAGTTGTCATATTTTTTTCATTAAACTTGATTAAATCTACAATTTACAAATAAAATATAGGTTAATGACCTCTCTATCCTATTCTCTAGCTAACTCTTTCTCTACCCTACTAAAAAACAAACAGCTAATAGATTTTCCAAAATTGTTATTAAAATCAAAGACAAGCCTTTAAGCGCCAGTTTGAAAAGAACAACAAAAAAATAAAATTGCTTATCAATCTATAACTTATCAGGTGAGTTAGGTTAATAAGCTTGTGTTTTAAAAAATGTAATAAGAAAATTAAATTCAATGAATGTCATTATTTGTTTTAAAAGGAAATTACTTTCTCTCTCTTTTTCTCTTTCGCTCTTTATTTAAAAAAAATAAATAAATAAAATAGTTTTTTGTAGAACATAAAAAATGATAATGAATTGCAATGTCAATTTAACATTGACATAGCGTGACTAGTAAATTATATATGTTTCCCATTATATTATTAATAATAAAAAAAACTATTTTACACATAACGTCCGACTTTTGCTGCTGCTGCTGTTTGGTGGCAATTTTTACTTTGGAAATTTGTATATAAATTATTTAATTTCTTATCAGAGAAAAAACTAAACAAAATATTATTACCTAATCACATACATATATGAAAAGAAATAAAAACTGTCTGTGACAGTTAGTCTTATGATTAATGATGCATTGTTGATTATTTTTATTATTTATTATTTATTTATTTATGTATTTTCTGTTAATTTACTAATTTGTCTCTTTTTATATTTCTCTTTTTTTACATATATAGAAATTGAGTGCTTTCTTGGCTCAATATGTACGTTTCATCTCAGCTGATTCCAGCTTGCGTGATGTGTTGGCCTCCAAAATTCCCGCTGAACAAGAACGTGTCAAGAATTTCAGAAAACAATATGGTTCCCACAAAATGGGTGAAACCACTATTGATATGGTGAGTTTTTTTTATTTGTTTAATTCAAATTTTAATTAAGAAGTTATGAAACTTAAAAGGAAAATGAAACTCAAAAATGAAATTAAATTAAAAAAGAAAACATTGGTCTGAGTTTTTATATCACAATCAAGTTTTATCCCCATTTTTTTAAAGTTGAACCAAAATATTCACTTGTCAAAATGTATGGAAAACAACAAATATATTTGATTTTTTTTGTTGTTTTCCATACATTTTGACGAGACAAATTTTCCGTTTGTCTTATAAAAACTGGTGATTAATATAAAATGAATTTAAAAATAAATTAAAAAATATTGTTTCGGGATTTAATTTTTAATATAACTTTAGCTTTGAATTAAAATAATAAATATAAAGTTGGCTTAATAAGTCCTTAATTCTCTTTCAATGTTTAAACACATTCCTTTGTGCCTTCTGTAAAAATTCCTTAAAGAATACCTCGACTTCCTTTAAAAAAAAAAATTCCGTACTAATTCTTGCTTCCATTTCATTAGATGTAAAATAGAAGATGTCACTCACCTACTAACTTTCTCATTACAAACATAAAAGAGTCCTTGCCTTTTCGCTTTTTATAACTCGATTTTCTTTAAAAAAATCCGTACTAATTCTTGCTTCCATTTCATTAGATGCAAAATAGAAGATGTCACTCACCTACTAACTTTCTCATGACAAACAGAAAAGAGTCCTTGCCTTTTCGCTTCTTTTTGGAAGGGAGAAGGGAAGGTCTTGCCTCCAATGACACGCCGTGTAAAAAAGAAATAGTGTTGCAATGCAAGTGACAGGCCTTATAGATCCTAAATATGTCATTTTATAATTAATCTTCAGCCCTTCTATTTCCGACTGGGTATAACCGTTACATAAAATATGTCTCTATCTAACGTTATTTTTCTAACAAATTTCTCTTAAATAATTTCTTTTACACCCCTTTTTTATGTTTATCTCTTTTTTTTTTTTTGTTTAAAGAGACATATTTTACAAGAAAAATTACTTTGTATCAAAATAAAATACTTTGTTTTTAGCCGCTCTTTTCTTTTTTTTACATTTTGCATAATTTTTATTAAAAAAAAAATCCCCTTGATATGGCCGCTATACTAAAAACAAACAAAAATAATACAAAATAAAAATATACACAAAGAAAATCTATATGGCCAACTGCCAAACGATTAAATAATCGTGTTTTATTTTATGTTTCTTCTTCCAACTGATTCTTAAATAATACATTTGTTACGAATATTTTCTTCTCCTCCTACTCCTGCTTGATTTTTCATTCTATATTTAAAATGCATTTGTTTTTCGTGTTCTAAATATGTTTTTTTTGTTTTCTAAATGGTTATACAACATTCACTTTTTTCACGTAGCCGCTATTAAGCTTAAGGAAAATGCAATTGTTTTTAACATGCAACAATAATTTGTGTAGAATGTAGCACGTTAGTTAGTTGTTTTCTGCTAAAAAAGATATTTAGTATTATTGATTTTCTATTATGTCATAAGAAATTATAAAAAAAGGTCATTTGTTAAATTAAAATTGTGTTTTAATTTGAATAAAATGTTTGAATTAAAAACAATTTAAATAAAAATGAAATAATTTTACTATTTATTTTCTAATTGCTAATTTAAAAGCCTCAATTTATTTCAATTTGAAAAGATTTCAAAGCATTTTTTTCATTTCAAATAATTTAATTTTCCCCAAAAATCTAATATTTTTTGCTTGAATTTTTAATTTTCGAAAATTCGAACTTAAGGACGAAACTCCCAACACTAGTTAAAGAGATATTTTAGTCATTTACAACAAAAAAAATCATTAAATACTGTTTCAAATCTAGAATTTTTATCATAGTTTTTAATTTTCTAAAATTCGAATTAAATTTCGAAATTCCAAAATCTAATCTAAACCTATATTTAAAGGTTTATAATCAGAAAATCAATAAATTTTCCCAAAAATTTAATATTTTTTTCCCGAAAATTTTTTATTTTCTCATCATTTCTGTTTTTTCGAAAATTCGAATTTAATTTTGTAATTCCAGAAACTGGTTTAAAGTGTTATTTTTATCATCTAAAACAAGAAAATCATAAAATCATATATCTAGGTTTTGATATTCTCTCTCTAACAAGAGAATTTTAACAAAAATGTAATATTTTCCTAAAATTTTTGACTTTCGAAAATTCCAACTTTATTTCGAAATTCCAGAAAATAATTAAAAAAGGTAATTGTATAAACTACAACAACAATATCATAGAATTCTCCTTAATATATAATCATTTTTTCATAGATTCAGGAGCGGATCCAGCTAAAGCTTTTGGGAGTAGAAACTAGAATGATTTTCAAAACTACTTCCTTAAATTTTATAATTTAATACAAATTTTCCATTAAGATTTATCATTTTGGGGAGGGAAATTTACCTTTTTCCGTGGATTTGCGCCTGTTAAAAGTTTGTTGCTTTAGTTTTCATAACTTTTTGAGTTTCATTCCCAAAAATCTTCAATTTTTCAAAAAATATTTTTTTTCTTAATTCACATCATTATTTTTTCCCCTTCTCCTTTAGATGTATGGTGGTATGCGTGGTATTAAAGCTTTGGTCACTGAAACCTCTGTCTTGGATGCTGATGAAGGTATCCGTTTCCGTGGTCTTTCCATTCCTGAATGCCAAAAGGTATTGCCTGCCGCTGATGGTGGTGCTGAACCCTTGCCTGAGGGTCTTTTCTGGTTGTTGATGACCGGTGATGTACCCACCAAGGCTCAAGTCAAACAATTGTCCAAGGAATGGGCTGAACGTGCTGCTTTGCCTCAACACGTTGTTACCATGTTGAACAATTTCCCCACCACTTTGCACCCAATGTCGCAATTCTCGGCTGCCATCACTGCCTTGAATCATGACAGCAAGTTCGCCAAGGCTTACTCAGAGGTATTGAAATATTTTTATTTTTGAAAAAGGAACTGTATTAAAAATTTTTTTGTTTTGTTTTCTAGGGTGTCCACAAGTCCAAGTACTGGGAATATGTCTACGAAGACAGCATGGACTTGATTGCCAAATTGCCCGTAGTAGCTGCCACCATTTACTGCAACACATACCGCAACGGTAAGGGCTCCAAATCCATTGACCCCAATTTGGATTGGTCCGCTAACTTTGTTAAGATGTTGGGCTATGACAATCCCCAATTCACCGAATTGATGCGTCTCTACTTGACCATCCACAGTGATCACGAAGGTGGTAATGTATCTGCCCACACTGTGCACTTGGTTGGTTCCGCCTTGAGCGATCCCTACCTCTCCTTCGCTGCCGGTATGAACGGTTTGGCTGGTCCCTTGCACGGTTTGGCCAACCAAGAAGTCTTGGTTTGGTTGCGCAAATTGCAAAAGGAAGCTGGCAACAATCCCTCAGAAGAACAACTCAAGGACTACATCTGGAAGACCTTGAAATCGGGTCAAGTTGTACCCGGCTATGGTCATGCTGTACTCCGTAAGACCGATCCTCGCTACACCTGCCAACGTGAGTTCGCCCTCAAGCATTTGCCCGATGATGAACTCTTCCAATTGGTCTCCAAGATCTACAAGGTCGTACCACCAATCCTCACTGAAACCGGCAAGGTCAAGAACCCCTGGCCCAATGTAGATGCTCACTCTGGTGTTTTGTTGCAATACTACGGTATGAAAGAAATGAACTACTACACTGTATTGTTCGGTGTTTCCCGTGCCCTCGGTGTGTTGGCCTCCCTCATTTGGGATCGTGCTTTGGGTCTACCTATTGAACGTCCCAAATCCTTGTCCACAGACTTGCTCATGAAGATGGTTAAGAAGTAAATTTTTTGTTTTAATTAAAAACTGCAGCAACAACAATAATATTTATAGAAAAACCAAAAACTATTTCTAAACAAAAACTACAACAACAACAAAAAGTATCAAAACAAAAATCATTATTGTAACCAACAACAAAAAATGTAAATTTTTCTTTTTAAGATTTTTAATATTAAGATCAATATTTTGAATGTAATGAGAGGATTTTAAGAACAACAAACATATAAGAGAAGCAAACGAAAAACAACAACAAAAACATTAAGGAAAAACACACACATTTACTTAACAAATTAAAGCTTAATTAATTTTAATTTAATTTAAAAACAAACAACAAATAATAAAAAAAACTATTTAAAAAAATAAAAACCCTAAAAAAACAAAAAAGTCCTCGTTTTCAATGAATCATTAAGGGAAAGCCTTGAAAAGAAAACAAAAACAAATTTAAAAAGAAAATTTCCTGTATGGGATTTACCACAAGAGTAGAAAACAAATTTAAGACAAATAATGATTTTAAACTTTTAGGTTGTCTTTTAAATTTAACTTCAGTTTAAGTAAAGATCTCTTTGTTTTCTATACCTTTCATATTCTTGTTTTTTAGTTAGCAAATCTTTTTATTTCAACACATTTATTTATGAACTTCATTCTTCCATTTCAGTTTTTGAATAATTTTTAAATTCTACTCTCATAACCTGTAACAATAATTTATATAAGTGATCATTTTTAAATGCAACATATTAAAAATATTTAATTAAAAAAAATATATACATTATATATAAAAACCAAAATTATTTAAACACAAAGATTTTTGTAGTGTTCATCTTATATATTCAATAAAAAGTACTAAGAGTTGGAAGTTGTAATAGATATTCTATTTAAAAAAAATAAAAAGAGAAAATGCTTGAATAAAGAAAAAATACATAAATTATCATTAAAAATTGTGTTTAATTAATTATTTATTAAAAAAATATATAAAAATCCATAAAATGTTTATTTAAAACTAAAAAAAATCCAAAAAAAAAGCTTTGAAACACCTAAAATTTATATAAATTTAACAGTTTTTCTTCAATTGAAGCAGAGCCCTCTATGTGTAAAGATTCTTATTTAAAATGCATGAATGTAAACAGAGAATTGTCAAAAACAATATCATAGTATATTTTTAGGTTTTTAAAGGCAAAATGTCTAAATAATGTTGCCATCATCACTTATTAATCAAATAGTATAATTTTTAAATAATTCAGCGCACGCCAGCAGAGAACTGCGATCGACTGTAAGCCGACATTGTGTGCAGTAGTTTTACACTAACAAAATACAAGGAATTGTTGTTTTTGTAGATATGCGAGTACATTGTAATTATACTATGGTCCTCTCCCGATCTCTGTAATTTACGCGCTCCAATTGCAGCATAATTGTCCGCGATTGGTAAAGGCCAGCTCTTCTTGATTAGCAAGAGGGATCTGTACCATATTAAAGAGAATCTTTTCTTGTGACCACAAATTTGGCTACTCGCTCCCCTATCCGCAACAAGGAAACTCTGCACGTTTATAACATTTTAATTATTTTTTATACAGTTGGAGGATTCATAAGGTTCACTATCATGAGGTATTGTCATAAGTCAAAAATTTTTTCAGTGAATGAAATATTTTGCCCACACAACGTTATAAAAAGTTTTTATTTGTTTAAATCAACGTTGTTAATTTTTAAAAATCCACCGCCGCCGTTAAAATTATTCGGCGCAGGTTTCTGTCCTCAGCTGTTTAATTTTCAAGAGAATTTTGACATTTCTCTTAGAAAAAAATTACATTACCTATTGTTTTTATAACAAAAAATTTAAGTTTTATATAAAAATTTTAATTATTTCTAACAATTTACTCCGCTAACAATGGCTTATGATTTAAAAAAAGAATCAGATGTCAAAGAGTACATAGAAAAACTAGGTGTGGAATATCGTTTTGGTTGTTATTCCGAAAAGAAACCAGAAGGTAACTAAAAAAAAGTAATATGCCGGAGAGAATAAAAAATCAATTCTAACCTAAAGTTCTTTTATTAACACTTGCAAAAGATTTATTTAAGAATTTTATTTATAAAAACTAATGTTTTCTTTTAATACTCCTTTAACTTGTTGTTTTAGTTTGCCACCTCTTGGGCGATTATTTGGAGGGTATTAAGAAAGATTTCGAAAAAGCCTCAAAAGTTTACAAATCAACATGTGACGATTATGGTTACGCAAAATCCTGCTTTAAATTTGGCAATTATAGTTTCTTGGGCAAGGGCAAAAGTGGCAGCAAGGGTGATCCCAGAGCTGCTTATAGTTATTATGAAAAAGGCTGTAATTTAAATGATTCCGATTCATGTTTACATTCAGGTTTATTGTTGGTGTCACGTTCAATGCCTAAAGAAATTGATCGGGATGTTAAAAAGGTAAGAAAAAAAGGTGGGGAAAGCGGGATCAATTTACACAAAGTTTACTTTGAAGTAAATAGTAGTAATTAAAATTTTTATATAGAAAATGACGAAATTTGAGTTCATATATTAGTTGCGACTGATTAAAACTCAAGATTACTTTAAATTATTAAAGTTTTATCAAATAGTATTCAGCAGTTTTATTTCCTCTACTGAGGGCTTTATCCAATTATTGACAAATACTTCACAAAAGTGGAACTGCAATTTGTATTTAAAATTTTTGCGAAATTTAATCAAGTTAAGATTATAGTTGAAATTTATATTTTCTTATGCTTCTTTACAAAATAAATTTTTTGGCGAAATTTATTAATTTATTTAATAATTAATGAATTTTTCTTTTCAATTAAACTCTTCTTTTCAGGGTCTTGAATTCCTTACCAAAAGTTGTGACATGAACAATGCCACCGCCTGTTTCTATCTCTCCGGTATGCATATTTCTGGTGTACAGAAAAAACCGGAAGAAAGCCATCCCGCCTCAAATACACAAACACCAGCTAAAGATTCCGACTATGTTGTACTCAAAGATATGAAAAAAGCATTTGAATTTGCCTATAAAGCCTGTGAATTGCGCAATATGTATGCTTGTGCCAATCTTAGCCAAATGTATGCGCGTGGTGATGGTACAGAGAAAAATGAAAAAGAAGCTGAGAAATATAAGAAAATGGCCATGGAAATGCAAGATGAAATAAAGAAACAACAACAAACTTTACAATTCCAACAGGGCTTGAAAAATCCTCACTAATCCACATCTTTAAATAGCAAGAAACCGAAATTTATGTATTACAAAAATCACAACTATAGTTCATTTTCTCCTTTTCAATCACTAACAATCTTTATTTAATTGACAAGAAAAAAGATTTGTTTGGTTTTTTTGCTTGTTTAAAATGTAAATATCCTTAACTATTTTCCCCTGGACTATTGTCTTTGGCTTTAGAAGACAATTTAGTATTTGTAGTGTGAGCCCACAACTATTTGATAATGTGACAACTGTTTTTAAGTTGTTTTTTTTTATTTTTTTTTAATAACAAATTTAGTTTGATTTTCTATATTACTATTGTGTTTAAGTTAAAGTTAATTTCTAATTAAAACAAATAATCATTTTTTGTGTAATTTTATTTCGTTTTGCAATATAAGTAAAATGAATATATTTTCAAAATAAAATTAAAAAAAAAAAATAAATAAATTAGTTAAAATTTTAAAAATGTGTTTAATTTTTTCTTTAGAAATTTATGAGGGAGTTGTAAGATACAATTTGCTTCAATTCTAGATTTAATGGTTGGCATTTTATGATTTCTGGAAGTTTTTCGTGGAAAAATTGTTCTTAAATCGTATTCCTTATGCCGGTCCAATATAATTTGATTTATAAATAGATTCTCAATAATTTATTAAATACATTTTAATTAATAAAAATAACAAAAAGCATAAAGTATATCAACTAAAAGACATTTAAAAATATTAATGTTTATATGAAAATGTTAATATAATTTTTCAATTCCAAAATAATGTTAATTCTTATCCTTTTTATTTCTTTCTTTTAAACTAACATTTGTTGCTATTTTCATTAATAAATCTGTTGTTATAGTATCAGGGCGTTCTATGGGCAACATTAAAGCTCTTGACCATATCAACTGAGCCATTAGACCCAAAGCTCTAGAGACACCAAACAAAACCGTGTAATATGAAGATTCATTTAAACCAAAATGTCTTAATAATACACCCGAATGGGCATCAACATTAGGCCAAGGATTTTGAACTTTGCCTAAACTTTTCAAAATTGTAGGCACTACTTTATGAACAGAGGCTACCAATTTTACTAGGGGATCATTGGGTATAACACGTTGGGCATATTGCATTTGACATATGAAACGAGGATCGGTTTTACGCAATACAGCATGACCATAACCGGGTATAACCTTCAAATTTTAAATAAAAGTTAAATAATTTCTGTAAAAAACAAATGTTTACCTTGCCGCTTTGTTTTACAAAATTTTGACAATAATCTTTAATTTCCTCCTCACTGGCATGAATACCTTTAGCTTCGATTAACTCATCTAACCATTTAAGAACTTCTTGATTGGCACGACCATGTAAGGGTCCCGCCAAACCATTTAGACCTGAAGCAAATGCTAGATAAGGATCTGCTAGAGCTGATCCCACCAATTGACAAGCATGAGCCGAAACATTTCCACCTTCGTGATCGCTATGTAGGGTTAAATATAAACGTAAAAGTTCCGCAAAATTTGTCTCGTTAAAACCCAACATTTGGGCAAAATTTGCACTCCAATCTATATTCGATTTTATAGCATAATCTCCTTCAGTAGATTTGAAGGAATTATGGTAAATCATAGCAGCGATACGGGGTAATTTTGCCAATAGATCTATGCTGTCCTCCAATACATATTTCCAATAATTCAAACGTGATGTATTCTAAAAATATTTTTTTTTTAAAGGCGACAATAATTTGATTTTATAAGTTTAAACTTTTCTAGATTTATATTTACCTCATTATATGCCTTATTAAATTTTGAATTCCTATTAAGACTTGCCACCGCTATGGAAAATTGTGTCATAGGATGCAAATCTTTAGGCAAGGTTTTTATAATTTTTTCATTATATTCCGGTAATTGACTATTTTCCGCCCAAAGTTTAGATAAAAATGCAACATTTTCTTTTGTAGGTATTTCCCCCGTAACCAATAACCAAAATATTCCTTCTGGCAAGGGTTCTTTACCACCATCAGCTTTCGGCAACTTTTGTTGTACTTCCGTTAGGGTAAAACCTCTGAAACGTATGCCCTCTTCAGGATCCAAATTAGAGGTATCGCATACAAAACCCAACATACCTCTCATGCCG
This sequence comes from Phormia regina, assembly GCA_001735545.1. NCBI lineage: Eukaryota > Metazoa > Arthropoda > Insecta > Diptera > Calliphoridae > Phormia > Phormia regina. The sequence continues at coordinate 32,340 of MINK01171906.1, forward strand.
CCATATAACTGACTCACTTTTATATCAGCTATTTTAGTTTCACCATATTCTTGTTTAAATTTAAAGATTCTATCACGTTCTCGTTCAATTTTAGTTTGCAGATGTTCTTTGAAATCTTCTAGGGTCTTAATGGTTTTGTTATCTGGCTTGGAACTATTTTCATTTAATTGACTTTTTTTGCTGTCAAGAATTTCTAAAATATTTTGCTTGGTACTGAGCCAACGGCAACGAAGATAGAGAGACTGGAAGGAATTTAATTAGTTTTTCTTTTTTATTTAAAGTCGTAAATATTTACCTTGTATTGCCTGGTACAAGATTTGTTAAGGAAATACATTTTGAAATTTATTTTAATTAATTTGTAGTTTATAATATTAAATATTTGTTTATTTTAATATTTTTTTATTAATATATTTTTGACAAAATCTTTTCAATTTGACTTAAAAATTGATGGTGTCTGCGTTACGAAAAATTAATAAAAATCTACATATTTCGAAAATTTCTTAAGCTTTTAAAGTATAAATTAAATTTACCAGACCACATATAAAAATATTTCTAAGTCGGTGTTCACACACAGCAATTTTTCTTGCCGCAATTCTGACTTTAGTATTCTCTTCTCCTCTCTCTCCTATAAACTCAGGATTGCTGCAAGAAAAATTGCTGTGTGTGAACCCAAACTAAGGAATAATTTGATTTTTATAAGCAGAATCGAATTATGGCACAGTGAGGCCAAATGCAATATAAGTGGTAATAATTTTGGATCCCTGAAATTACTGAAGTGTTTAAAAAATATTCAGGATCAAATTTATGAAATATATACCTGTAAACATAATTTACATTTGTTTGTTTTATTAAAAAATTGGGACAATTTTTAAAATACAAAAATTTGTTATACTTAGTTTTAAAGAAGACAAAATTTAAATTTATTTGTATGTATTAAAAAAAGTAAAACTCAAGAAATATTAAAATCTTTATATTCCTTTCTATTATAGGTAAAGCAGTGAGATAACACAGTAGTAAGTAAGGCCATATCAATTTGTAAGAACGATTTTACAATTTGTAATGCTTTTCAAGAAATATTCCCAATACTACATAGTCATATTATATATCATTTTAAAGAAAATTATGTCTTCTTTAAAACTATGTATAACAAAATTCACTATTTTGTTAAAAAAACAAACACAATTAGCATTTGTTTGTTTTCTTTTAAGAAAATTATGATAAAAATTTTGAAATAGTATAATCTGTTATACATATTTTTAAAGAAAACACAATTTTCTTTGAAATGATATATAATATAACTACTTTGAATTTATTTCACTTCTAGAAAATCAATTTCAAATGAGTAAAACACATAAAAAATTCTTATTTCTCTTCGTTTCTATTATTGGTAAAGCAGTGTGATAACACTGTGCGCTTAGGCCTTATAACAAAAGATTTTAAAATTTGTAGCGCTTTGTTAATTTCAAACACAATATATTCATATTATATATCATTTTAAAGGAAATTGTGTCTTCTTTAAAACTATGTATAAAAAAATTTACTAATTTAGAATTTGTAATCACACTTTTGTTTATAAGAAAATAAACACAGGGATGTTATGTTTACAAGGACTCAATTCATATATTTGAACATGAATATTTTATAAATCTTTATGGGTGTGAAAATAATTTTAAACTCATTCATCTCTTCAATAAATATCTAAATCCATTTTTTTGAAAACATTTTATTTAAATTTATTTGTTTTTTTTATATTTAAATTACAAATCTTATAAAATAAATTAAAATTGTTTATGATTGTTTGCTTTTTATGGGGGATTTAATTGTTTTCCTTTTTTTCTTTTTTTTTGTTTTAAAAACTTAAATACAATTTTATTTTATACATCATTTAAATTGATAAATTAAACAAATATTTTTATATATATTTTTTTGGTTAATAACAAAAGTTTATGATGTACATGGTTATCGAATTTTATATAAAATTAAATAAATTTTACTAAAAAAAAAAACAAAATGTATATCGAATGTATATTGAATAATTATTTAGAAATATTTAGTTAATTCACAATTTTAAAAAGAGTTTTTCTTAAAAACTGTAGAAAACACTTAAGGATAGAAAGAAAATCATAAACTAAATTGCAAAAACAAGAGAAAAAGAAAAATCAAACGAAACAATAATAAAAATAATACTAAAAAATACACTTAAAGAAATAATTGTTTTAAATTTGTTTTTATTAGGTTTTAGGTTCTTTTTTTTTGTCAATATAGTTGCTATGAAGTTTTTGTTTTTGGACAAAGTGTCTGTCTTAAGTGACTTTAAACGTCACTTATTTCCTAGAAGAGGTTTTTACGAAACTTTTAAAATTAATTTCCTTTTTTTAATTATAATTATTTAATTAAAAGTGTTGCAATTAATATTTTTCTTACTTAATATTTAAAAAATACATAGAAATCAATAATGTTTTAACAAATTTTATGTGTTTTTTATTTTTTTTATTATCATTTTCTATGGCTTATTTTGTTTGTGACTTTATTCATGATCTACCACAAGTGGGTAGATTTACCCGGAAGAATACATTCAATTCGATTAGTGAGGCAAATATTAAAAATACCAAATACATGACCAGACAGGCTGTACCCACTTTTTTATCCAATTTAAATTTATTACAAGAAAATGTCAAATATAACAGAAATAGTGTGGAGAGCAGGGTTATGGCGGAATATTCAAGACCGGCTGAATTAATGCCAACATAATTTTGTCCGGGTTGTATGGGAAAGAAAACAGCTTTGATGAGCCATGGTACACCTAAGCATAAAAGTATGTCAAAGGTGTTTGAACCAATGGAATTGCAAATGCCCATAGAACCGTGACCTAAAAGAATTATTTTTATAATAAATAGAGAGCATTTAAAATTGTATATGAATTATTTTGTTTTAAAAAAATTACCTCTTTTGGCAACTATAACACTGGACACTGCTTCGGGAACACTGGTGCCAGCAGCCAGGAATGTAATGCCCATTACAGAATCGGGAATTTTCAAAGTGTCACCTGAAAAAGGAGAGAAAAATAAATATAAATAAATATATAATATAAATAGTTTTATTAATTTATTTAATTATAATTTGTTTATCGAATTCAAGTGCTTAAGTTAAGAATTATGAATTTAAGAAGTTGTTTTTAGAAAAAAAAATTTATTTGACTTCAAAATAAAATTTCCTGTTTCTGATATTGTATTGTTACTGCGTTATCATATACGGCATTACCAATCAGAGAAAAATTAAGCAAAATTAAACAAATCACATGAAATTATTAAATTTAACCCTTGTTGTACACCAATGCAGAGCAATAATTGCAAAAGCGAAATAAATGGTAATAAGTCTGGATCTGACGGTGCAAACGTTGGGCAAAGTTGACCTCCTCTAAGATAAAAAATACATCGTGATTATAACTTTAGCAAATATGAACCGATTTTAAATATTTGCACACATTAAATTATATTTGCTTGCACATTAAATTATCTCTTATGCTTTAATTAATATTTGTCTTCCAAAATTAAATTTATCATTTTTGGCCTCGATTTTGACCCAGAACTTTTTAAATAAAATTTCTAAAAAATTTAAAAACTACGCTCAAATATAATTCGATAACAAGAAAATATTTTTAAAAAACTAAATATTTCTTTGCATTTTTGAAAGACTGGACCTTAAAAAAGTAATTTTTAAAGTTTTTGAACTATCACCCTATATTCAGCAAAGATTAAAAAGTGATAAATTTATTAATAAAAAGTTCAAAGTTTTAAAATTGTGATAAAGTTAAGTGGTTGATTTTCACACTTCTGTGAATTAAATTAGAAATTTCAATATGTTTTCAAACGTTTTGCAAAAAATCATGAGATCCTACTGAAAAATTTACATGCACGAGTGAATTTTGCCAAAATACCCCTATTTTCTATAATAAAAATTTTGATCTATAAAAGTATATATTAAAATGTTTTATAATTCTCTGATATTTACATTCATCTATTTTTTATTAAATACTTTATAAAATTTGCAAAAATTATTTTTAATAACTATAAGCGTTTAGAAAATGTTCAAATTCAAAATTTATGACATATGTCTCTGTAAACAGAATTTCCCCTTGTTCGTTTTATTTTATGAAAATTGTGTTACAATTTTGGAAATAGTAAAACTTGTTATATATAGTTTTAAAGAAGACACAATTTCCTTTAAAATGATATACAACATGACTATTTTGAATTTATTATGCTTTTAAATAAATCAATTTCAAATAAGCAAAACTAAATATATTGTAAAATTATCACATTTCCTTCTATTATTGGTAATGCAGTGAGGTAGCACAGTGTGATAAGGCCGTGTAAAAAATAACAAAAAGGTGTACAATATATGACGCTTTGCTAAATTTAATTTACAGGCTATTATACAACCACAAAATAGTCATATTATATATCATTTGAAAGAAAATTTTATCTTCTTTAAAACTATGTATAACAAATTTTATTTTTTTAAATATTTTATTATACTTTTCTTAAAATAATACAAACAAATGCAAATTATATTTACAGGGATATATTTCTTAAATTTGAAGCTGAATATTTTCTAAACGATATCAAAATATTTTTGTTATAAAATATTTATTGAAAACTTGATAAATGTAAAAATCAGAAAAATACTTATATACAATTTTAATACATATTTTTTACTATTGAAAATATGGATATTTTCGGAAAATTGACTAGAGAAATTGAATTTTTAAAGTAAAATATCATTTAAACCATAAGAGATAATTTGGCACAGTAAATATATTTTTTTCTTTGCCTTGCTTTGGGAAAATTATAATAATACATGTTACGATTTCCACCCTCGAGGTTGTCAACTTTGGCCCTATATATATAATATATGATTTGTACCTATATATATAATACGATATTTCCCTACTCACCAATTATAGTTATCATCCAAGCCACAACATATGACAGCGATCCAATCCACACAATACACATTACAAATGTCAAAGGAAATATTTTATTATTTTTCGCTTTTTTACAATCCGGTATAGCAATACGGAACAACAAATGTATGGGCCAGATAATAATCCAAGTAAATTGGGCAAAACAACTTTTACCCCAGGGATATGTAAGCAACTTATAACCTTCCTCTTCTTCAGGTTCAACGGGAGTTGAGGGTGCTGAAGTTGTTACAGCAGCTGTAACAGTTTGTTGTTGCTGTTGTTGCTGAGTTGTTGTAGTAGTATTTGCTTCAACATCGAGAGTTTCCTGGTGGGCTATGGGAGCTTTAATTACACTACCTGAATTATTAGTAGAAGCTGTTGATGTAGTGGTAGTAATAGTGGTAGTAAGACAAGTAGTAGCTATAGGCGGTGAAGCAGAGGGTGGTATTTTTGGCGGTTCATTATTGACACCACCATTCAATTGAATGGTAGACAAATTATGGCATATACGATTCTCAACGAGATCTAATAGGGAAAGGGGTTGAAATAAATATATAAAATATTAATAAAGATTATTTTGGATTAAAGAAAAAGTTAGATAAATAATGTGAAGTTAAGCAAGAAAAATATTGTGTATAAATTTGATTTTCAAATAAATATTTACAGTTAGATTTTGCAATTATTTAATTTAACAGTTAAATAACAGTTAGTTTAAAGTTTAACGTAGGGTTAAGAGTTGACAGTTAGATTAAATTTGTAGATATATTTGAATAAAATATATATATTTTTTAGTTAAATTTTGTAAAGACATTTCTTAACAATAAATGGAAATTAAATTATTAAAAGAACACAAGTATTTAACCAGAATAGTTAGAGGCCTTTGGTGGTGAAATTAGAAATTTATTATAAATTTATAGCTTAGTTAAAGTAAGACATACAAAATTTCTTCTTTATACAATCAAATCAAATTAACACTGAGAGAAATTTTAGTGGAAAAACCATAAATCGAAAATTTAACAATTTCAAAGTTATTATTATTATTTTTTTTGACAAAACAGTAATAGTTAAAGCATTAAATAGACCAGAAATATTTTGTAACAAAAAGAAAAAGAAAAAAAATTATAAACCTGGTTCTTTTTCATTACTGTTCTTGGTCTGTATGCTACAATTTGAAGAACGGCTGCGTGAACGTGCTTGTTTAACGCCACCTATATATAAGATTGTTTAAATGTTGCCATTTATATATATAATTCTCTAAAATAATAATAATAAAAATGGAAACTAAATTGTACTTACCTTTGGCACATTTTTGAAAGGTTTTATCAAAATACATGACAGCCAAATAGACTGCATATAAAGAGACTAAAATTAAAGCCTCATACCATTCGACACGTTCATCATGCATAACACAAATTAAAACGGCCACCGTAAAACCATAAGCTATACTGTCACGTGTTAAAGGCCACCAATCCAGGGGAATAGTCTATTAAATTAAATCATAAAAATTATAACAAATAAGTTTACATATTACTTTCATTCATGTAAAACTTACCATTCCCGCTCCTATGCCACAACAAGCTGCCACAGCTAATATATTAAATACCGCTGAACCCACTATGGTACCCACACCAATATCACCTTCTGTTATAAAGGTACCTATCACATTTACGAAAAGTTCTGGTGCCGATGTTGCTGCAGCCATAAATGTAGCACCCGCTACATCATTGGACATATTTAGGGCTTTGAGCATAAAGCAAGGAAGGATATGAAAAAAAAATTATTAGACAAATCTTTACTTTTAAACTTACCTGCACAAATTTTTTCCACGGCGGGCACAAAATATTCATCACATACTACAGCTAAAGCTACAAATAAATATAAACTGGCTATAACATGAAGTACAACAGCACCCGCTTGTCTTTGTCCCTCTGTGAATAAATCCCGAGGAAAATCATCAATAGCAGGCTGTGTGCAATTTATGTCTGAAAATAAAATTGTTTAAGGAATTAATAAATTAATTTTTGAGAAAAGAACAGGCATTTGTGGATAAATAGTCCCTTATACAATATGGAAAATCGCTTTCTTAGATAATTTAATGGTGTCCGTCTTTCCGTCTGACAGTTATTGAAAATTTTGATTATTTAAACTGCTGAATAGAAAAGTATGATCAAAATTTTAAAATAGCTAAATTTACTATATATAGTTTTAAAGAACACACAATTTCCTTTAAAATGATATATAATATGACCATGTAAATAAATTTGAATAAAGCAAAACGTTACAAATTGTAAAATCTTTCGTTTTTTAAGGTTCTTTTTCATACGGCCTTACCGCGCTGTGTTATCTCACTGCCATACCAATAATAGAAAAGAACATGTATGAAATATTTTTTTGGGTTTTACTCATTTGAAATTGATTTTCTAGAAGTGTAATAAATTCAAAATAGTCATGTTATATAGCATTTGAAAGTAAATTATGTCTGCTTTAAAACTTTGTATAACAAGTTTAACTATTTGAAAATTTTGATTATACTTTTCTTAAAAGAATTCAAACAAATGTAAATTATGTGTGCAGAGACATATCTCATAAATTTGAACCTGAATATCTTCCAAACGTTTATAGGATATTAAAATATTTTTTACGCCTGGTATAACATATTTAATTAGATTTTTGTAAATGTAAGATTAGAGAAATATATACAATTTTAATATATATTTTTAAAGATCAACATTTTTATAATTGAAAATATAGATGTTTTCGAAGAATTCCCTCGTGTGAATAAATTTACCAGTAGGTTGTGATAATTTTTATTTTTAAACTTTTAAAGACATATTAAACGTTATAATTTAATTTATAGAAGTATAAAAACCAACAAGTTATTACTTTTTCAAATTCAAAAAGTAGAATTTTTCATTCGAAATTGAACTTTTTGACCGAGGGGTGGTCGTTTAAAACGTTTCAAAATTACACTTGAACATTTGTTTGAGATCCAGTCTTTTAAATAAAAAATTGAATGTAAAAGGTTACTTTTTTGGCAGAAAAAAATAAATTATTTTAAAATTTTGTTACTGTGTTATCAGCACGGCACTACCAAAATGCAAAAAAAAAGAAAAAAACTAACCAAATCACAAGAATTTATTAATTTTTAATATCAATGCATAGTGGGGCCAAATGCAAGATAAATAATTAAATAAAATTGTAATAAGTCTGGATTTGACGTCTTTATATTTGCAAAAGTTATAAGCCTCAATATGTTTTCCTTCCAAAAGGTGTTCAATTTTTGTATACTGCAGTGCCCTCCATGCTTCAGTTACACACTACAGCTAAAAATATCCTGAAAACATAACTCTTCATCTGTCGATGTTTTTAAGATTAATTAATCGAAATCGATTTAGTGGTTTCAGAGATCTAGACTTATTACCATTTATTTTGCATTTGGGCCCACTGTGCAATTTTTTGTATTTTTTAATTTACGGCATATTGGCCACAATATATATAAAATAGTAAAGAAATAAAGTGTAAAGAAATAATGTTAAAACTGTATTTACACAATCAAAAGTTATATGTATTTACATTATATTACATTTTTTTTGCAACAAGTTTACAATAAATTTTAAATGTTACTCATATATTTTAAGAGAAGACAAAATTTCCTAAACAACGATATATAATATGTATTTTTTATCTGCTTGAGGAACATAACTAAAGGCTATGCAAAATGAAAAAAGAAACTATTAAGCTTTACTAAAACGTAACTGCATTATCATTAACGGTACTACCAATCAATTAAAAATATAGCAAATTAAATCGAATTATTTGAAATTATTTATTTGGAATCCTTTAATTTGCAAACGAAAAACTGATGATATAGATTTGTTGCACACTAATGTTAATTTTGATATAGACTTGAAAATAAATTTTTATAAAATTATTTGCCAAAAACTGCGTTTAAAATTAGGAAATAATGAAACATTTTTTCTAGGCCGGACGTAAGGACGGACATAATTTTAACAACAAAATCAATTAAATTGACATACCAAACATATATAACTATACGTGATTTAATATTATGATCCCAATAGTTATTTAAATTGTTACAACGATAATTGAAATATTTGCTGCATTATTATTAAAAATATCCTTTTTACTATATATTTAATTTTTAAATAAAATAGAATAACTTATCATAATGATTTTATTAATATCTTAAAATTTAATTAATTTATTACGGTGGAAATTTGTATAAAGCTGGGCGAGATAATAGTTATTAATTTACTATTTACCATAGATCATTTTAAAATTATATGTTAAAAATATTAAAATATTATATTAGTACGCCCGGTTGTTCTCAATTTAAATCAATTAAAGTATAAGGATAAGAAAGCTTAAGAAAACGGGAATCGAAAAAGAAATAGAGCGATTTTCCGCACTTGTGATAACTTTAAAAGGATTTGTATTCAAAATTAAAAAAACTTAAAATTTCAAATTAAGAAAAAATTTGAAAATTAATAATAATAAAATTTTAAAATTTGTACTTTTTAATATTCAAAGTGTTTTGAAAATATTTTATTTTTTTTTAAATACCCAACATTGAAGAAAAGTAATTTCTTCTTCTTCATTTTCTTTTTTTAAATTCAATATTTTCCTAAATACGCATTATCTACAATCATAATCGAAGGTGATCTCATCATAATAATCAGCTTTAAGGTGATTTATTTCAATTTTTCGTATAATTGAAAATTATTATTATTATTATTGTTGTGCTATAGTTGTTGTTGTTGAGACTTCAAAACAAATTTTTGGCGGTAAAAAAAATTTATCAAACAAAATACTTGCACACATATACATACATATTCATTTAAGTATAGAAATGCAAAATAGAAGTAACAATAAAAACCTTGATACAAATACTAGAAAATAAAATACTAATGACGACAAATAAACAATATTCATACTAAGTTTGTATTTAGAAATAGTACGAGTAAAAAAGCAACAAAATTAAAAATTATAAAAAAAAACAAAAATACACAACAAACAAATAAATAAACGTAAATTATCCATTATGAGGCGGCGGCGCTACTTTTACACAATTAAAATAATTTTTGTAAAAATTTTTAATTGATTTAGAAAAACAAAATGGCAAAAAAAAAAAAAAATACTTTCGTAGTTGTACAATTTATTTTAAGAAAAAAATTAAATTTTAAATACACTCATACATATTTATTTTTTAATGACATGAATATATGTACTCACACACATATATATAGTCAATAGGTTTCAAAACGGAAGTAATAAACTAAGTATATATTCGAAGTAGCGGTAATAAACAACAAAAACACATTTACTGATAATGATCTTTGAATTTTAAATATGTATGTGTCAGTTTTTCATATAGATTTTCTTACTGAAAGGTTTTAAGATGAGATGTTAAAGAAAGTATTAAATTTAATTATTATAATCAACAATTTCAACTTATTTGTTAATTAATTAAATTCAATATAAATTTATCACATAATTAAGTTTTGTTTTTGTGCAAATACTTCTCCTAATATGTATGGAATACTGCAATAAATTTTAAATAATTAATATTACTCATACGCAACGTTGTATAGCAGGAGCCATTTGCAAGAAAAATGCTAGTAAGTCTGGATCTCAAAAATCGATCTTAATGAAACTTGAAACATCGTTAGATGAGAAGTGAAGCTTAAAGAATATTTTTAATTGGAGTGTAAAACTGAAGCCCGGACAGCGCTATAATATGCCAAACTTGATCACCTAGAGGAGGGAAAACATATAGAAGCTTATAACATGTGCAAATATGAACCGATTTTTGAATATTATTTATTTTTAATTATACCTTAGCAAAGGACATATTAAAATAAAATTGAGTGAAAATTTTAAAATAAGTTACAAAAATGAAAGTTTTTTGACAAAAAAAAAAAAAAAAAGTTAGCAATGTTCAATATTTTTCGAATTTTCTGATAGACTGGACCTAAAGAAAACCTGCAAGTGTAAAGCAAGACATAGACACATACTGCATAAGCTCATGCAATATGAATATATTGGTAAAATTGAGAGAGCTTTTCTATGTATGTGACATACGTATAAAAAAGCTCTCTCAATTTTACTAATACATGCTTATTGCATGATCTTATGCAGTATGTGTCTATGGGGTGCTTATCTTTTAAATATTCTGATCGATTACCCTACAACCAGCAGTGATCAAAAATAGTCTATTTTAAATTAAAAGTTCAACTACTTGAGCTTGTAAAAGAAATTGGTTATTAATTTTGAAAGTTTTGATATTTAATTTAGAAAGTTCAATAAGTTTTAACAAATTTTGCAAAACACCATGACAGCCTAACGATAAATTTAGTCATACCAGGGAATTTTCAGAAAATGGTCATATTTTCAATAATAAAGATTATGAACTTTAAAAATATATATTAAAATTGTATATATTTCTCTGATCTTTATATTTATCAATTTCTTATTAAATATTTTATAACATGTGCAAAGATTATTATGATACCTCAAAGCGTTTAGAAAATATTCTGTTTCAAATTTTTGATATATGACTTTGTAAACCTAATTTGCATTTGTTTGTTTTATTTTAAGAAAAGTGTGATCAAAATTTGAAAATAACAAAATTTTTTAAACATTTTTTTTAAAGAAGACATAATTTCCTTTAAAATGATATATAACATGACTATTTTGAATTTATTACCCTGCTAGTAAATTAATTTTAAATAAGCAAAACCCCAAAAAAAAAAAATTCAAATCTTTTTGTTCTTTTTATTATTGGTAAGGCAGTGAGATAACACAGTGCGATAAGGCCGTATAAAAAGGAAAGATTTTACAATTTGCAACGTTTTGTTAATTTCAAATTTATTTACAAGAAAAGTTTCAAACACAACATAGTCATATTATATATCATTTTAAAGCAAATTGTGTCTTCTTTAAAACTATGTATAACAAATTTTATTATTTTAAACTTTGTATAATATTTTTCTTAAATTAAAACAAACAAATGCAAATTATATGTATATTTCGTAAATTTGAATCTGAATATCTCTTAAAATAAAAGTGATAATCTATATATGTAATGGTATTTTTTGTAGATATTTACAAGGACTATGTTAATATAAAATTTCATAAATGAATTTTTGGCGATTTAAAATATGCATATCCTAGACAATAAATTTTTGAAGGCCATCCTCTACCCCCCTAACACGCTAAGAACATGTTATCATCCAAATTAACTAAGAAATACCTCAATTCTGTCCATATGACATTTCATTTAGGTAACTTTAAAGTTACGGAATTATTTCTTAAACAAGTTTTGGAACCACTGTGCTATGGAAAAATTTAATTTTAATATTTTTAAATGATAAAAATTAAATAATTTATATAAAATAAATAATATGCATTTAAACACCCTGTATTTGTTTATTTATACCATAAAGTAAAATGCTTTCTCTCTCAATTAAATGAATCTTAAATTGCTTAATTAACTAAAAATACACACACACACAACAACAAAAATATGCATATACCAACAAGTATTACGTTTATTATTCTATGATTCCTATGACAAATATACAAACAGTAGAGACCTATAGACGTTATCTATTTGTTTATTTATTTATTTTGCGAAATTCAAACGTACAAATTGATTTGTTTTAATTTTAAATACGCGAAATATTCACCTTTTTTACCCTGATGATGATGACGGTGATTTTAAATTTTTTTTCCATAATTAAATTGAATGCATTTGAAATTGAAAAGTTTTCTAACGGTTTAATGTATTTTTAATAAAAACTAATAATAAATAATTAAAACTTGTGATTTGTGTATATTTTTCTGTGTTAATGATGAGAATTTTCTATTT